>JAQGAK010002013.1:0-24053 GCA_034696945.1 Lipothrix lubbocki
TACATCTAGAAGTAATCACATCAGTTTGAAAATACCTTAAAATGTATCCGCCAAGCCTGTTAAAAGTATGATAGTTCCTCTAATGTTCCCGCTGAATGCTCTTAAGTACTTGTAATTTACTCATTGGTAACTGATTTCGGCATTTGAACGAAATACGGTGAAAGTCTATTTTTTGCATTTTCTGTTGACCAATAATAAATGTCAAAGATAATATTTATTGTTAATTGAAAGTATTAATAACTTTTTTAATTCATGATTTTTATTTTTTAACGATTTAACAACCCGGTCGGTGGAATTGATCACGTAAATTATTTTTTAAATTGTCAAATTAAAGGTGAAATCAACTTCAGAAAAGCGTTCACCTTAAAAATAGAACGCTTGCTTGGCATACGGTACTTATATATGGGCGAGAGGAATCTGCATTAATTTTAATATTAAGTTTCGTATACAGGTCAATTACGCGCTTCCTCTGAACATGCACATTAAATTCCATTTTATTTACCTTTTATTTTACAGTGTTTAGTTGGTAGGTAGGGATTTTGAGGGCTAAACGCTAAAAATTAGTTCGGCTACTTTGTCTAAACAATGCTGGGCCAACAATTATATAATTATTGTTGGTTTTCGATTTCCACATTTCCAGTAATAAAGGCGAAAGGCGTATTTTCAAATTCAGATTCACAAATGATGATGTTTTCACTATTGTTTGGCGACATGTTGTCATCAAAGTTCCAGGATTCAATTACTCATCTCATTTTCAAGGGAAACTAACTGTAGTTTAGTAGTAAATAAAAAATAAATATTTGTGTATGTCAGGTTTTTATGCATTAAATTAGATGACCGTTTGTCGTACTCATCGTTGATTGTTTATCCGTGGAGTTTTTGAAGTCATTTTTCCTCTGGGAAGATTTTCCAAAATTTGACTCAGCAGTATATAATGTCGCGAAGTGCCATTTGGGAAAAAAATAGATTAAAATACTCGAACTTGAAAACATGTTTTCTGGTTGTTATGGCCGGATTTACTGCCATGTAATCCTGTTGCAGTAGAATTTTCGATGAATGTTTAATGTTACACGGGTACATGTTCTAAAATTGACAAGGAAAGGTTGAAATTGTCTTTGTTGTTGTACACTTACATGCACATACATATATGTACTTTCCTGGTCCTCTCCTGGAACTGCTGGTTGGAAGTGATGATTGCGGAAATAGCAAATAGGTTGCGGTTGCAGTGTACACACTATAGGTATCTATCTCTATCTCTATGTACGTACATATAGTTGGTGTATTTAGATATGAATGTGAGGTAATGAGGGATGGGAAGAAAATAGGTTTGTCAACGATTTCGTTTCTTTTCTATATGTATATTTTTTATAAGTTAAGCATATAAGTATACTTCTGCTTATATGTTTGCTGTAAAGGAGTATTTGGAGGGTATAGATTTGAATGTGGTATATACCTATAGTATAGTAGTAGACTTCTTCTTGCTAGCTTAAATCTTGTCGGATTGTTAGCTATTTTCCGTGGGCGGCATCCATGCCAGAAATACCAGGGACATAAAGTATATCAGTCTGTGTTTTGGGTTATTTTTAAAGCCAACTTTAGCGAAGGAAAATAAGCAGGAAAAGAGTTAACATTCTTGGCTTGGCGGAAATATCTTATGCGCACGTACATACGTACACTTCAAGTGTGTATAATATAATAATAAGTCGGCTATCATACTGTAAGAACGAGAAACTTCCCAATTATACGCCCTTCTCGGCACTGCAGTGTGCAGTATATATGGACCTAGTAGTAAGTAAGTACATAAATACTGGATACCAATAACAAATTCAACTGTCGATAAAAAAAATTCGATGTTGCGAATAAATTTAGATAGTTCTCTATATAGGATAACATCAATAATCGCTCATTCAGCCCACAAGCTGAGAGCTTTTTTACATTCCTCTAATATATAAGCGGCCTTTCCTTATGAAAGCTCTCAATGGGATGCTAATATGTATTTAAATGTACGTGTGTATGCCTCCACATTTAAGTTGTTGTGCCAGATTTTGTTCTCATACAAACACACTTTTGGGGATAAATCACAAGAAATATTAAGTAACTATAAGATTAATTGTTGTAATTAGCTATGACTACTCAAGGCATTTCTGGATTTGTTGATTTCAGTATTTTTAAACTTGAGTGGACTGTTGTTGATGTTTATTGTATGTATATGAATATAGTTAGTAGGGCTGCATTTTTAATAGAGCAGCAAGTGTTTTTGATTGTAAAGTATACCTATGTGCACAATTTGTGTATCCGTAGATGCTTTAACTTAATATTTTAATAATATTCGTATGGGCATACTATTGTGTACCGTGTATTTTTCTTTATTCCACATGCTGGCAAATGCTCTATTATTATACTACAAGCAGCATGACTCATTCATATTTGTACTACCTATACTGTTTGTACCTTTCTTAAGGATGCATATTTAAGTCGTTTGCTCAAATTCCGCCTTCACCCGAAAACTCTTTAGCTGACTTGGTTGCTGCACGCATAACTGGAAATCAAAGGTTTCCGCAATGTATAATGAGATTTGGAACACTGCTTTCGTTAAATCTTAACCGACTATTGAAATTTTGCGATGCGTTAGTTGAAAGTCGTGTAGCCGCATAATGAATATCTTATATCCGCTGTATCTTTGCCGATTTTTTATGAAATGTAAATTGTGTCGGTAGTCAAAGTATATTTACAATGTCATAAGTCATAATTTATTATCATTAGACATTATAGTAATTATAAAGCGTATGGCATAGAATTTTATCTGCAAATCTGCTGTCTACACCTGTTCTGATGTTCTGAATATGTTCATATTTCTTCAATGAGCGTTTTTCTTCATAACTATCCAAAATCCATTTAAAAATACTTGCTAATTCTAAGTCTTATGGACTTTGATGACTTATGACATGACTATAATGTTAAAGACATTGTATGTAAGATTCGTGTTTTCAAATGTTGAAGTTCATAACATTATTTTGAGAGCACCTTAGAATTTCGCATTGATGGATTGCAGAGGATTATTCTTTTGTCGTAATTTTGCGGGTGTACTTTGAGTCATTTCTAAAGTACCTATACTTCTTTATCTATCACTGATCTGGTACACGTTTTAAAACATAAAGTTATTAAATGACTCGTCTCGTCGTCATATCTATATCTAAAATTCTTTCTGAATTTGCTTTGCAGACTTTCACAGCTTGGTGCAATTCGCATTTAAGAAAGGCTGGCACCGGTATCGAGAACATAGAAGAAGACTTTCGCAATGGACTCAAGTTGATGCTTCTTCTTGAAGTCATCTCAGGGGAAGTTTTGCCTAAACCTGACCGAGGAAAGATGAGATTCCATAAAATCGCCAATGTGAACAAAGCGCTTGATTTCATCGCCAGCAAGGGGGTCAAGCTGGTTTCTATCGGAGCTGAAGGTACTTTTACACTGACTTTCAGATTTATTTGATGTCTGGTTTAACGTTTATGAGTTCATTGTTACTCAATGTTTATGTAGCTGGAGTGCTAATTTTGTTAATTTACAACAGAGTAAACAAAATATATGTATGCATATAAGTACATACTGCACTTAAAATTTTTGAGAGTTGTTTAGCAACTATTCCCAGTGGATTTGTGTGTTATAATGTAATTACACTATATTTACATACTAGATATAAAACTAAATGTGACATATCTAACCATACTAGAGCTACATAGCAGGAATTGACATTTTTTTAGAAATACCTTCGGAATATTACATATGCATATATGCTTTGTTTTTATGCAGAAATCGTTGACGGAAACTTAAAGATGACCCTTGGTATGATCTGGACCATTATTCTTCGATTTGCCATTCAAGATATCTCCGTTGAAGAGATGACTGCTAAGGAAGGTCTTCTTTTGTGGTGCCAACGAAAAACGGCTCCATACAAGAACGTAAATGTTCAAAACTTCCATCTCAGGTACATAAGTCATGTTAAACATATAAGGCGTGTATTATGTTGTGTTACCAGTTACCGATCACCAGTCTCTGGATTTTGCTGTTATTTTTAAAATGAAATTCATTTTGTGTAGTTTCAAGGATGGCTTAGCTTTTTGCGCTTTAATCCACCGGCATCGTCCTGACCTTATTGACTACTCCAAGTTGTCAAAGGTGAGAAACTTATCCTACTGCTTCCAGATTTTCGTAGATAGATTCAGGGAGGATTGATTTGACATTATGTTAGATGTTTAAGTTCTTAGTGATAATTTTGTAATGCTTATATTTGCAGGATAATCCATACGAAAATTTGAACACTGCCTTTGATGTCGCAGAGAAGTATCTCGATATTCCTCGCATGTTGGATCCGGAAGGTAAATTAATCTTCGCAAGCTGTTGACATGTTTTAAATAACTGGAAATTTACTGACCACTTATGGTCACTCGATTTTTGTCGTTGTTTACAATATACGAATGAGGGTTAAAAATTAGAATTATTTCAATCATTCTTGAAAGTCTGCTGCTGAAGTCTAGGAAAGCTCAGTCACAAATTCAACCTGTATGGAATCATGTGCACCTTGCACCTATGAGCATGTTTTCATAAAAATTGAATGGGTTTGCATAAATGGCAATGACGCAAATCAAGGGTAAAGTACTGCTTTAGTGATAGATTGCTGTATTCAGTCTGATAGTACCGTGGTTTCCGAAGAGCATTCATGTTGTGTCTTCTTGTGGTGTTTACAAACCATGTTAAGTGAATTAATTTCGACACACGTTGACTATTTTTAACAGATTTAATCAACACGCCGAAACCTGATGAGCGTGCTATTATGACTTATGTATCTTGCTACTATCACGCTTTCCAAGGTGCACAACAGGTAATTCGTTTCGTACGGTGTCATGAAGATTTTCTACCATGTGTGCACGTTTTTTTTAAATGTTTTCATTCACACGCGTGTAACAAATCACTTGCGTTGACTAACGTGTTTAATGCTTTCTTCACAATTATGATTAACGTTATTTAGGTAAAACCAGCTTCACCTAATTTCTATGGATGTTTATTACATGACATGTGTTTTCAATCACCTTAAAAAGCATCGCAGATACTTCCATGTTGTCAATTTTATTTAACAATATTTTCAACAAGCTTCATGCAGTTTTCCATTATCTTTGGCCTACTGGCAATGTGAACGCCGACAGGGCAGAAACTTGTTTATTTAAAAATAATGACATGTATACGGATACCGACATTCCGTTATTTATATATGGTTTATCAGTATTTCAATTAGTTGTAAGTGAATTGAGTATGGTATGTAATACTGGTAATAAATTTCATGATCGGGAAAAACATGGTTTGCAAATGCAATTTCTTGGAAAATTTTATAGAAAATGAAACGTTGGTGGTATTTCGGCTACGGCGGTCGATATTATCGGAAGATGTGGCTGTATAACTTTGTGAGAATAATATAAGTATAGAAGTTGAGGATGGGAGTATATGTCGCTTACTTTGAAGTGATATTAATGTTTACATCGTAAACTGTAGTATTGTGTTTTTTGGTTTCGACCAGACTAATTTAAAATATTTTTCGTTTGAAATTAATCGCATGACACGTAATTTTAACCCCTGTGTGCAGATATGTCAAACTCCGCAATGCCTGATGAACGAGCTGTAATGACTTACGTGTCAACTTATTACCACTGTTTTTCGGGTGCGCAAAAGGTAATGAAGTCACTGAAACAGCTTCATCTCCAATTGTTGATGATGGTTTTTGAATGACGTGCATTATTATATAAGAATAATTTACTTAGCACGAGCAATATTATGATCCTTCTAACTAAAACTACTGTTTGTTGCTTGTGGTATTATTAATATTTTAATATATTGTTATATTCTTAATATTTATAAAGATTTTATTCAATTCAGGCGGAAACTGCGGCTAACCGAATCTGCAAAGTTTTGAAAGTCAATCAAGAAAATGAGCGCTTGATGGAAGAGTATGAAAGACTTGCCAGTGACGTAAGTAAAAAACTTGCAGATATTAATCAACAATTAACGAAATGTTTTGAGCAACGAATCATCAACATTTATTGAATTTTATCAGTTGTTAGAATGGATTCGACGCACGATGCCTTGGTTAAATAGCCGGCAAAATGACAATTCGCTGGCTACTGTTCAGAAGAAACTTGAGGAATACCGAACATACCGCCGGAAGCATAAGCCCCCACGTGTGGAACAGAAGGCTAAGCTAGAAACCAACTTTAACACTCTTCAGACCAAGCTTAGGTTGTCTAACCGCCCGGCATACATGCCTACAGAGGGTAAAATGGTGTCGGTAAGTTAAACATACTTGGGCCCGGAAATGTGACTTGTAAACATGGTGATTACGTCATTAGGGTAGGGCTGTCTAATAATTGAACAACAAAACATATAATTTTAGGACATCGCCAACGCATGGAAAGGTTTGGAGGGCGCTGAGAAATCGTTCGAAGAATGGCTTCTTGCTGAAATGATCAGGTACAGAATAGTTTCTTTCTGGACAGTATTAATATATATATTAGTAATAAATAAATACATAATACAAGCTGTGCGTCAATATTTTGAGGCACATGCAACAACTATCAGATTCATTTACTTAATGTATTTATCCTATACGTGGGTCATTTTTGTAATATAGGCTGGAGAGGCTTGAGCATTTGGCTCAAAAGTTCAAGCACAAGTCCGACATCCATGAGGAATGGACCAAGGGCAAAGAGGAGATGCTACAGAGTCAGGATTTCCGCCATTGTAAATTGAATGAGTTGAAAGCTCTCAAGAAGAAGCATGAAGCCTTTGAGTCCGACCTGGCTGCTCATCAAGATCGTGTAGAGCAGATCGCTGCCATCGCTCACGAATTGAAGTAATAATTGTACCTATACTTATGTGTTGAGCCTTTATGTACTAGGAGCCAGGAGCTTAGGAAATGTGATCAGTTTAATAATTCTTGAATATTTGTTCAGCGCTCTGGATTACCACGACAGCGTCTCAGTTAATGCTCGGTGTCAGCGTATTTGCGATCAATGGGATAGGCTCGGCACACTCACACAAAAGAGACGATTGGCTCTTGATGAGACTGAGAAGATCCTGGAGAAAATTGACACCCTTCATTTGGAATTCGCCAAACGTGCAGCTGTATGTCAAATTTTAAAATCAAATTATTATATCCATGATTTTTGCTTGTGAGTAATGAGTTATTTCAGGGGTGGTATTTTATTTATAGCCATTTAATAACTGGCTTGATGGAACGAGTGAAGACTTGGTGGACATGTTCATTGTCCATACCATTGAGGAAATTCAAGGACTAATTGATGCTCATAATCAGGTGAAAAGAAAGTCTATCTTTAGTTTTTATGAGTTTTATTTTTTCAAATATGTTTCTAATGACGTTTTATTCCTCCCTGTAAAGTTCAAAGCAACCCTGGGAGAAGCCGACAAAGAATACAATGCCATCGTATCCCTTGTAAAAGAAGTTGAAAGCATCGCTCAGAAATATCAAGTTCCCGGAGGACTTGAGAATCCTTATACTACCTTGACTGCGAATGTAAGTAATATCTTGTTGGATTCCCTAATTTTATGTTTAAAAATAGATATCAGTCAGGCTGCTAGTAATAGCAGGTAAGATTGCAGTGAAATCTAACGAATGATTTTTTCAACACGCTGCTATGTAAAGTTAAAAGAGGAATTGGAAGTTCAGCTACAGGTAGTGCATTCGTTCGAAATTTTTCAGGAATAATTAAAACAGAGACTAGTTGCTTTAATGTTTGATTTTGGTTGCTTTTTTATGACTGTATCGTTGTATGAGCTGTTCTGTATTTTAGTAAACGTTTTTAGAAATTTGTGCTAATGCCCAGAAAATACAAACTGGTACAATCTTATTTACAAAGTAAAGATGGACCATGTATCACAGATTTATTGTGTTTTGCTCGGAGACAACTAACAGTGACCGATTTTATTTTCAGACCCTGACCAAAAAATGGTCGGAAGTCAGAACACTTGTTCCTCAGCGAGATGCCACCCTCCAAGCCGAATTTAGGAAACAACAAAGTATGAATGCTGATTTCAGTTTTGCTGCTTTTAGCTTTATTAGTATGAATAACTATGTGATTTTGTGTGTGTAGACAACGAAATGGTTAGAAGGCAATTCGCCGAAAAGGCCAACCAGATCGGACCATGGATAGAGAGGCAAATGGACGCTGTAACTGCGATTGGAATGGGACTTCAAGGTTCGCTAGAAGATCAACTTCACCGTCTAAAAGAATATCAACAAGGAGTGAATGCCTACAAGTCAAATATCGAAGATTTAGAAAAGATTCATCAAGCCGTTCAAGAAGGAATGATCTTTGAAAATCGTTATACACAGTATACCATGGAAACATTACGAGTAGGCTGGGAGCAACTTCTCACTTCTATCAATAGGAACATCAATGAAGTTGAAAACCAAATTTTGACCCGAGACTCCAAGGGAATCACTCAGGTTAGTTATTGTGGAAAAATTAATATTTACATAGATATATAGTTACTGGTTACCTATTGAATTGGACAATGTAATCTACTTTTGCGTACTTGTAATAGGACCAACTGAATGAGTTCCGTAGTAGTTTTAACCACTTCGACAAGAACCGGACCGGACGTTTGACCAAGGATGAATTTAAGTCATGTCTTGTATCTTTGGGATACTCTATCGGCAAAGACAGACAGGTAAGCCTTCATGAATCGCACGAATCGTAAAAAATATTTATTCTAATTTGTTTGCATGTTTTAATGAAAACTTTTGGTTTTTCTAGGGTGACATTGATTTCCAAAGAATTTTGGCTGTCGTGGATCCTAACAATTCAGGTTCAGTGCACTTTGATGCTTTCCTTGATTTTATGACAAGGGAATCTACCGATGTGGACACGGCCGAACAAGTCATTGACTCCTTTAGAATCCTTGCTGGTGACAAGGTTAGCGTTCATGATAATTTGTAAATAATTACCTTGCGTTTGTAAATGACGAAAAGGCTAATAGTTATACTTTCTCTTTCTTGTAGCCTTATATTCTACCAGACGAGTTGCGACGTGAACTACCTCCAGATCAAGCGGAGTACTGTATCCAACGAATGACTCCTTTCAAAGGCCCAGGAGCAATTCCTGGCGCACTCGATTACATGTCATTTTCCACGGCTCTCTATGGGGAGTCAGATATGTAAAAAATCGTTTTTATTTGTTTTTCTTCATCGTCATGATAGCAAGAATGAAGTTACAAATCAAAATTTCTGATGAATTCAACGTTTATTTCTGGTTCACATATCCTCTTATTGAATATTATTACGTGTTAAATTTTCTCAACCTAAAAGTTCAAGATTTTAATCAGTGGCATATTCTTACCCAATTACCAGACATTACTTAATTTCTGTAGCAATTGCCTTAATGACTTCTTTGGTAAACTGAATCATTGTTTCGGTTCATGTACGAACACTATCAAGATTAAATCAACTCCAGTATGTTAAAAATACTACTTGTTCCTGAAGGATATTACTTGAAATCAACATCATGTATACCAAAGCTTTGAATAGCTATACACTAAAACAATTTGAGGTTGGATGTAACAATCCAGTTCTTTCTGTCTTCCGCAAACCGTCGAATCGACTAAAATAAATGGAAAAAATCAATGAAATGCATGAAATACGAAGAATAAACTCTTGTGAAAACTGTTAAATGTTTAATATTCGAGCTGTCAAAATAAGAAGTTAAATTTGAATTTCTATTAAAATAGTGTTGAGTGCAATAATGAGTGATTGTGATTTTTGATTGTACTAACCTTGGCACTGTAGTTGTGTTCCTCTGCTACGCTGTACTATTGGAGTTTATATAAATATTATATGAAGCTGGAAAAAACATTAACTTTCTTTATGTGCCATGGCAAAATGTTGGAGCTGGTATTGAGAAACTCTTGAAGTATGGCGCAAGTTCAAGATCGGTGAGCAACACATCGAGGAATAATACATTGTTTTGTCTTGTATTTGTTATGAACAATGTTGTAACTGTGACTTGTCTTGTGCGTACAATTTAACATGTAAAAATACTTACAGTTCATCTGGTGTGTGAATATTGAATTGGAATGAAATTTGGTATAAGATTTGGTACGAATTCAAGCCTAAATGAGCAAGTGAAATCATTGAACGATATGTTTGTCTTCAAGTACTTATTGGTAAAGTTACTACTTCCCTTTCGTCGTGTGGGCATCACTTGGGTAATTGAAGACAATTATTGTGAATCTTGGAAATTATTTTTATTTTGAGTTGTCACTTAAAAATGGAATCGCAAGAAATACGTTCAAAACACATGGTCTAAATTATGGCCATCTTTAAGTGCATCTGGCGCCATTAACACTATTATTGTTGATGTCACGAAAGTTGGCGTTTTATTTTCGGAAGATACCAAGTTTACCACCTAATGTAATATTAAATTGTAAATTATTATTATTGTTATGAAAACTAGTCCTGACAAAGTCCATTTATTTATTATGTCCTACAAAACCTGTAAGCTGAGTAATATTAATTTCTAATCGTGTGAGTGTTACTGTATATAAAGTATTAATACATTGCGTTTTAGTCGCGGTTAACCCTGTAATCATAAAGATGCAGTTTGTTCCAAGCCAATTAATATAATAATTTACTTCAGATAATGGGCGACTTTTGGAGCCTATTGTAGTCAATGGTTACATATTAAATCTGCATTGTTTAATTATATTGTATGTAGTATTCATGAAATGCATAAAAATTGTAATGAAGGAATGTATATTTCTAACATCAAAAGCCCGTTTATTCCTACAGTATCTTGTCACCTCAAAGTAGTAAAATTTGAGGTGAGTGAGATTGCTGCAGTTGCGCTCACTTTTGTAAAAATTTAATTTCATTGTTATTGGCTTTCTAACAAGTTTTGTGTAAGTACTTTCCTATATTTATTTTTGTTTTCCTAATCAGGCGGCAAAAATTTATTACTATTACTTATTTATTGAAACATGAAGAAAATGTTGATTCACCTGATCCATGAATATGTCAAGTTCTATCGTAAAAGAAGAAACAAAGCCCGCAATTATTTTAAATAAAATATTATAAACGGTAACTTATATAACAGATTTCATATACACGCACTCCACACAGTGAACTTAATGTATACTTATCACACATTAAATTTATCCATAAAAAGCAGGCAACATTTTGATCCTTATTAAACAGTCAGTACATTATCATCTGTGTGCCAAATTCAATTTCCGTAGCTTCAACATTGTGAATATCCGTCCATACCTACATACATTGCGACAAATCATAATTTCTAAGCCCTGCGTCTGAATGATTATGTATGATTGTTGTAATTATTAGTATGAACAGTGTCATTCACACATTAAAAACGGGAAAAATTATTTGTTGACATTATCGGTGTGTTCACAAAGGAATACATACGGTGAATTAAAGCTTTATTTAATCCCACTGTTATCATTGCTTCCCTCTCGTTTTCATGATAAACACATATTTCATCATTGTAGACATACTAATCGTAAGTATCCCAATTACTCATGGTAATTCCGATGGCATTCGAATTCAGTCCGAAGTTACCAGCATAAATTAAGTGAACGACCTTATTTAGAATAAAAATGTCATGCATAATAATTTTAACAAACAATAACTACGTTCATTATTATTAGCATTTTATAGATTTATTTATTTACATTTAATACTTTGATTTCTTCAACCGCAGCACGGACCGTGTAATGTCTGTACCCAATACATAATACTGTCCCCAGTCCAGTAAGTACAAAACAACTTCTGTTCATAATTATTTGAATGTAAGTAACCTCACGGAAACCCTCAAACTTCAACTCCGATTAAGTGGCACGGTGTGCACTATTTCATGTCCATGTTGACACTTACATTAAACACGAAATATATTTTTTACTAAATTCAATAAAGTAGGTACAATAACTTTCTCCATAAAGGAGCGTATTAACAATGAGTATAATTAACACGAAAAATAGGTACCCAAGATGAAAGGATATTTATTGGGCAAGTGTCATCCCCATTCATTCAGGTGAGACGGTAACTATCAATATATAAGTATATAGGAGTACAGTAATAACAAACGCACTGGTTTCTACAGTCATATTAGAAACAATGCTATGATTTGATTAAATCACGCACTGCATGACAATTTTTGCGCTGAAATATCTATGTATCTATCCTATCTTTGTACTGAAATTTAGTGATTTTACGTTAACAAAGTCGAGGGTTGAAGCAACCATGACCCCACCTTATTATGAAAATATAAGTAAGTACAACATTAGATCTTCAAAATTGTGCTACATCATGTGCAAATAATAATCACGATACGATTATAAGCATCAGTTATGGTACCATAACCATCAAAAGGTTCCTCTCATCATGGACAATTACTTCACTTCTCATTCCAGGATTCAATTTACTTATAAGTAAACACTTATAGCTACATGAGTAACGTATCATGGCCTGCCAACAGGTTATCTTAAACAGTAGTATTTAAATTTTTACATAATCATGTTTCACAACTTCCAAAGTTTACACGGTGGAAGTCACGCAATGTAAAATAACAATATTTATATATGTGTGGTATAAAGAAAAAACATTTTACATCTTCCAAGGGTACGTAATTCCAAGATTTACATATCAGTATATTTATGTGTGCATTAATTCTTGGATAAAGAAAAGCTGTGCTAGACCTGTAAGTAGCTCTTTATGCAGATATAAATATTACAGGACAATAATTTACTTCTGGTCTTGATCCAGCTACTGGTATAGAGGTGAGATTTTAAAATACTTGGATGATGGCCTCTCGTCCTTTACCCACTCCAATCCATTTCACTTTATAAAAATAAAATTTTGTCAATGAAACCTTTGTCTCGATGATCAATAGAACAATGTAAAAATTTACTATAAAATACTGTAAAAAATACTACTGTATATATACTCTTAATAATTCATAAAGTCTTACCGGGAACATCCAGGTACTCTTCAATATGTTTCACGTAAATCTGGGCTTCCTTAGGAAGATCGCTAAACTTCCTTACATTGGCTATACTCTGCTTCCATCCTTTCAGTGTGATATAAACGACCTGCACAGGATTGTAAAATAAACGTTTGAATTTTGCATTCACATCTCCAATAATTATTTTAGCCAAACGTAATGAGCTGGATTTTTCTTACCTCAACATGGCTAAGCTCAGCAGCAGAAGCTGGGTAGTGTTCAATCACTTTGCCATGTAGTTTGTACTGCACTCCCATCTTGATTTCATCAAGACCATCTAAAATATCTAGTTTGGTAATGGCCAATCTAAAACAGCAGAATTGCACGCATGAGTGTAAACCATTATTAAATTATATAATTTAAACAAATTGTCTCAAAATAAATACCCGGTGTATCCGTTTACAGTAGTGGTATACTGAAGCAATGGAATATCGAGCCAACCGCAACGTCTTTTCCTTTTAGTTGTCACGCCAATTTCGGCCCCAACAGTCTGCAAATGGTCTCCAATCTCCTGAAACATTTATTCGCAAAGAGCACGGATACGTTTAGTAAAAATGGAATAGAAATATAGTTACTGAATCTGAAGGCCGAATAGTAATTACATTTTTCTGCTCGGTGGGGAATGGTCCATCACCAACACGAGTTGTATATGCTTTGACAACACCATAGACGTCTCCAATATTTTTTGGTGGCAGACCCAGTCCAGTACAAACGCCACCAATACTGCAGTTCGACGATGTCACGTAGGGATATGTGCCTAGGATAAGATTAGTTTGTTGTTTAATACAAGTAAACGAATGCCCAAATTACAGACACTCTTTTAAATTATGCATTTCTGCTCCAGTCAGAAAGCGACGAATATTAATCGAAAACTGTTTACCAAAATCGATGTCAAGCATGGCAGCGTTGGCTCCTTCAACGAGAACGTCTTTATTGCTCCGAAGCATTGATCTGAGGTAATAGACCGTGTCAGCTACCATGGGTCTCACCTTCAAAATAATCAGAACATATAAGCATCAAAATGTCAGTAGCTATATGTAATTCATAAACATCATCAACTGTTACCAGACGCTCGACAATGCAGCAAATTAACTGAGTGTACATATGTTTGTATAAATGTAGCAACCTTACCTGCTCCGCTAGGTCCTGGTATCGCAGCAACTCTTTTTCGACATCAACTTCAAGAGCTGGAAACATCCTCATATAGGCTCCCACAAGCACGGTGAATCTGTTAGACAGATTCATGCCAATTGCCAACCATGCATTTTCACTTGTTTTGAAAATGATTCCGGACTATCCCTTAAATGGATAGTCCGGATAGAAAGTGAGCACAAGAATGCCCATAAAACAATTTTTGTTTCTAATAACACAGCAAACTACGGACACGAAACCTACTTTTCCTTGAATAACTCAAAGTCTCCAAGTAAGTCAGCCACTCTGATTCCATTACGACTGGCCTTGGAAGAATACGTTGGACCAATCCCCTTTTTTGTGGTTCCAAGCATTTTACTTCCCTTCTCAGCTTCTTGCAATCCATCCACGCTCTACATCAAACAAATATAAATTAAATTACACAAAAATGCTTTTTCATCTCTCATGCAAAAGCTTGTCAGTTTTGTCAGACGGCTACCTGATGGAAGTCAAAAACAAGGTGAGCACGATCCGAGATCAACAACCGTTGATTCCAGTCTCTCAGTCCTTTTTCCTCGTTTTTGTATATCTCCTCAAAAAGTCCAGGCAAATGCACCACAACGCCATTACCTGAAATAGAAAGAGTACATCTATATTATAGAAGCTGTCGTGTCAATAAATGTCATATTATCATTATATTTATGAAATATACACCCAAATCGAAGTTCGAATAGATATGCACGTATACAAATTTTCTCATGAAATACATATGTACTGAGTATGTTATAGTATGTTTGATTCCAACTGGAAGAGATCGAAGGAAAGTAAAGAAAAAAGAGTTAACCTTGAACCAGTGATGAGCGGACAGAAAGAAGTCTAAATAAAGAATTGAGAATCTTTTCGCTGTACTATTTCGAACATTGCAATTGTAAAACAACGAATCATTAACGCTTCTCCTTTCCCCTCCTACATAATTTCTCGGGAACTGAATGTAGAATAGGGTAGTCCATTGGGATTTCGCCAATTTTTTTTAAGTAAAACTACAGCGGGGAAAGCGTTTGCTTGTAATACTTACATACCTCTACACATAGATATTTCAAGATTGTTTCAGAATCTTTTGCCGACAATAAGAGCATACATACCTATAAGTATGTAGCCTAAAATACACATACTAACATGAGTTTATCTTTTTTTCCTCTTCATATACACATACAATAAATCTCATCCTCTCACATGATTTTACTCTTTAATACTAAAGTCCCGAGACTTGCTATTCTAAATCGGGAATATTCCGTTAAATTGAATGATGATATTCTTTCCGCATAGATCCCTTTGAAAGATTCTCATACTATAAGCGTGCATTTGAGCTGCAGTTTCTGCAGTTCTGAAGCGGAGCCCAGGAAAGCAACATAACATTGCAGGCAGCTAACTGTAAAGAAGGGTATTCCCGGGAAATCACATGTTAGCACATCTTAAACCTTTTTGCTAGTCAAGCTGTTTTGTTATATAGATAGACTAGTTGACCTCTTATCCTCCTCTAAAATATTCTTTCTTCTATAACTATACTACAAACATGAACTAAACATATACATACATACACTGACATTGCCTGGCAAGATAGATTTTAAATATTTTCGAAAGAAAAATGGCTCCTTAGCACGAAGCTTTCCAATTTCGACTTAGTATTTCTCCTCCACAGACCTCTAGACTTAATGAGCTTTTATCTATACAAAGGGAATTTAAACACGCTCTTTCAGGCTCCTTCCTGACTTTACTGACAATGAGTTACGTAACCATGGCCTTATTATGGAGTTGCCAATCGGTACTACAAATCATTCGGAGTAAGCGAAATAGTATAAATATAAGTACACTAACTCATAAAGAGAGAGAGAGTAATAAGTAAATACATATTAAGTAAACTACATTGCATAAACTACATAATAAGTAATCCGAATTGTGCTATTAACGCAAACGTCACCGAAAACGTGCCGACGATGAAAATCGTTAAATCACATGCAATGCAAAATGCCAACATTGCCACAACATGATTTAGAGAACACGACAAATTTCTAACGAGTTAGAACAAACAACACGTAAATATACGTAACATCAACGTGCTGATTATCTTAACAGATTAATATTAATCGTTATTAAGTGAGTATATCGCTTATGTAAATACAATTAAAATTACTCACACAAAGATTTGACATAGTTATATAGCAAAACCAATTTTCCTATAAATCATTTCTATTTAGCCGTCCTTCATCAGGTTCAAGAATAGAATTTGTATATAGACTTTGTCATACAGCAATAATAATACCTAAGTAATCTTTTAAACAGCATCAAAAGAAATAAAAAATGCACAAGGTTTGCAATGCATAAAAGTATGTAAATAAATTTCCTACGTCTGTCAGAAGTTCATCAGTTCAAACAACTAACCTCTGCGTGCTTTTGTAGTATTAAAGGTATTTGGAATTTGGATTCAGTTAAAGCCATATAATGTCCTTGACATGAGTATACAATAAGTTTTTTTTTACTTCTTCAGTTTCCAAAAATGGATTTTCAAGATACTTATACTAAATATATAAGCTATTATTGCAAAGCATAATTCATCTTGAGCATACAAATTATTACTACGGTTATTTACACATAGCTTCTCTACTTATAATGGTTACCCTATGCAAAAATACATTGTAAAAAAGCATCAGAGACCTTCAATTTCTTTGATAAAGTCTTATTAGTACATAAATACATATTTAATAAATTATAATAATAGATAATAGTCAACCTATAACAGAGAAACTATGTGTGGCTATGATGGTAAAAAACCAATGAACGCCATAATGAAGCGTCGTTCACGACCGTTCTTTTACTAAATTGTTGTACACATACTTATACTATTGTCAACTATCCAGAAAAAAATAAAACGAGAAGGAAAAGGATAACAATTAACAATATTCAATGTTTATGCAGATGTCCTCGAATTGACTAATAAAAAAAGAAAGCCCGTGTACCTTTGGCCTTTTATTGATTTAACAATAAACAATTATTGCAGACACACAATCAATAGCTGTCGTGTCAGTCATGCAACTTTTTGTCAGTGTGACTATGACTTATTAGTTATTAGCCTTTGTGCTTCCTATATTACATAATGTCGTAATAATCCACGTCAGTACTACATTATACAATTGAAAAATTAATAATTATGAAATAATATATCAATAAACGTGGAGAATAAATTTATACACAGAAGTATTTCGTCAGTGAAGGATCTAAAAGTTGTAATTTATGTGTTGGAGAGATAGAAATTTGTACTTTAGGAACTTCCACCGACGATTTGCTACATAATTAGTTCATGGTTCATTTCTTTCGTATGTATTTATACTTATAGCTTACATATGCAGCGATACAATTAGTGCAATGAGCAATTAGTAAAAAAAGGAATAGGAAATTTGAGCCCATCCTTGCCTTCTCAAATTTCTGGTTCGTAAAATAAAATAAAGGGTCTTATTATATTCCCTCGCATGGAAGAGCTATAATAGACAGTTATAAAATAGGACTATCCATGAAGCAAATTGCTGTATTTTGTATACATACAATAAAATCAACCTCATGTATGAGCACTTTTGAGATTTATAAGATGACAATGCAAAAACAAAATGATTTGTCCTATAATTTAATTGCCGTACAAAAGAATAAAAATTAATTTAAATAATATAACAACTATTTTTGCCCTTACCAATGATCGATATGCATTTGGGGTTGATGATCCCAGATGGGAGGAGATGGAAATCATATTCTTTATTGTCCACGACTACAGTGTGTCCCGCGTTGTTGCCCCCCTGAAAGAATAAGGAATATGAGTGCCAGAATCAGAATCAGCAGAAAGTTTTTTTCCGGGAATTACTGCTCGCAATAGCAGGTCGTGCCATATTGTATAGCATGTATACAGATATATGAACAGCAGTCCTGCTGAACAAACAATAAATATTGTTCTGAGGGCTTAATAATGCCAACCAACGTTAAATAAACTATTTTGACCTACAAACAATCTGAATCTCAATTTTGCGACCGGAGTATTCGGTATATATCTATATACTTGTAAATAAATAAAGTATAGGAATATCTATACATAATACTGTATGGGCATTTTTGCTGGCGCCATACATTTTGCAAACAATTCTCCTGAAGTTATTGCTGATTATATAACCCAACATGTCAAACCACACTCATTCCCGAATAAACCCACCGACAAAAAATTGTGAAACATATACTTGTCATAAAATAAACTAGGTAATAAAGCAAGTATAGTTGTATAAGCTTAGCAAAAAAGGATAGATCGTCCCAAATGAACCTGCATAGCTTATCTTACTGTACGTAATATAAATAACATATTGAGTGCGGCTTCGATATTCGTCGGTTAATGCATGGGAATTCTCTTATCATCACACAATTAAGTATAGGCACAGCAAAATAAACGCACAAGTTTACTATAAGTACTATATGTCTGGATCGCAATTTCCCTCATCAACATTTCCCTCTCCAACGAACGAATAATATACAGCATAATTTTTCAAAAGTATCTTTAGGCTTCTAGAGACATAGTCGGCAACATACCTGACACCTGCAAACGATGTCCACATCCGAAGCAAGAAGGTCAACCAACTTTCCTTTGCCCTCGTCTCCCCATTGAGCTCCCAAAACAACCGTAACCTTGGTGACACCGCTTGGATTAGAGGATCCGTTGTGGACCGCACCATTCATGCCTCCACTTCCGTTAACCTGCGGGGATAAGCTAGCTTCTGGGGTACTGCCCATATTCACGCTCAACTTCTGAAAATAAACAAACAAACAATCAAAAATTAAATAATTAATGACATCCACATTATTTTCCCTCCTAAAGGTTCCCATAAAATCTATTCCTATAGTGCGCACTTTCTAAACATAAAAATGTAGCGTAATACTACGCTTGTATCAAATACATGTATTATAACAGCACATAAACTTAATTTGAACTAAATCAAGTATTCAGTCAATACTACATGATAAAACAATACATTTAAACAACAAATTTCATAAAAACAATTCCAAATAATATCCAACCCTATTCCCTTTGCACAATGTGAGCACAAATTAATATTAAACAATTGCAGAACTATCTATAAATTTTATTCTGTGCTATTCCTTCTGTAAATACTAGAAACTCCATTATACATAATATAAATATTTATTATAAAATAAATAAATAAAATATAATTAAATTCGTATATAAAATATAATAAATTAAATTCTGCCTTCCTATAAAACTAAAAATATTTGAACAAATTATTGATTTTTTCTATGCTGAATCCAATATTTATATTATATTATATTATATTTATGAACCAAATCTACGAAAAATTAATTTCCTTACCTAAGTGTGCCGTAAATATAATAAAACACAATAGCAGCAGCTTATGCACAACAGTACAGCAGCAGGACTTTGTGAGCGACAGCTATTACTATTGGGTTACTTCAGACGGGAGATGCGACGATCACGTCCTTTCCGGATTGAAGCAACGTTAAGCCAAACCGATGTCTCGGTGTTTCATGCTTTTTATAACCCCGAGAAGTGAGGGAAGATGTGGTTAGTGGCAGTTTTTCGCTCTAGTTTTGTAGTACATTCGTAAAGTATACATACATATATACGGCTCATGCCTTCCTTCGACGTTCGAACAGTACGCACATGCACAGTTCTTGCAGCGTTTCAGCTCCCAGAGTTTGTACGTTGAGGATCATGTGAGGTATATTTTCGGACCCCCTGTTTCCCTGTATATTCAGCAGTACTCCCTGTGTTGTTCAGTGGTTTTGTACGCGCACTCATTTATCAGTTCCAATAGGTATCCGAACCCAGTACCAAGAAGGAAAGCAGCATGGCAAACCCATACACATTATGAAGGTTCGAACAGCATGGGTATTCCAATCCTCACAAGATTTTCCCTCGTAATTCTGACGGTGCCCCAAGGCCTTCAGGATATGTACACACAATGACCTAAAAGATTTGAAGATGCTACTTTACACTTTTAACATTCAACGAAGTACACGTAAGGTTAATGGAAGCATGTTCATCAAACATGTATAATGACGTACACATACAATATACTGTGTTTGTGGAACTGTGGAACACATTGTGTTAATTTATGGACAGACATTCATTTCTTTTGAAAGGAATGGCTGAAGTGGAGAATTTATTCAAATATATACTTATATATCATCGTGCCTCTTATTTAAGTACAGGACACGACGACTCAATCATTGCCATCATACCCGTGCAAGCATTAATGCCTTGATGAGCACGCTAAGCAATTATAACAAGTGACTTTGTGTGATTAAAATTCAGTAGCCAAGCATGCATCACTGGATTTTATTCAACCTTGATGGTTTAAATACCTTCACACTTCACACCGACGCAAAATTACATTCTAATAGCATATGACTGATCAAAAATGCTATATAATGTTCATGCTCTGGTGAGCAAATAACAATGTAAGTATGCGATATGCAGACTCGACAAATTCCAAATCTTCATTTAAAGGGATTTGTATATTTGCACATGAGGGTACACGGTATAATTTATACAAGATAGGACTAGAACATAGTAGTTAATTCTTGCTGTCATCAATATTTCCATACTAATAAATTAAACATGTACAGAATGAGTTGTTTCTCCCACAATGGCAATGCACATACATGATGGTTTATCACATAAAAATTAGCACCGGAAAGATTGTATAACATTGTCATAAAATCCATGTTCATGTGACTTGTGGAAGATTTATGCAAATGTAAATGGTAACTTACGATGAGATAGTGGAAGAACGAAATGATTTATTATTTCCTCGTGGACAAGTCATTGCAGACATTACTATAATTTTTTTGAAAGTGTATGCTTCGACATTATAAAGTAGCTCTTCCCTTCTTTTTCTTCTGGTGACGTTGAGTCTATATCATACCTAAGGAAAAGGCAAGAGATAAAAAATTACTAAATGTACATACATTTATCCACTCGTAGTAAATATATGGTAAGATAACCTTTCGCAAACACTCAAAGGTATCTATATACAAACATGTTTAAGAGACGCTGCGGCTGAGGAGCAGCAAGTAAAGAGACAGGAACAAGGAAATTATCATGTATAATACTGATAATAAATTCAATTGCATTATATATACTAACCCGATCTTTTTAAAAAATTTTATTCCATCGACGTTATGTTTAAAAACTGTGAGAACAACTTTTTCAAGTTTCAAGGCTGTAGCAAGGAGCTCCAGGGCGGTCATTAAATGTTTACCAAGTCCTAAAGCTCGAACTTTTACTTCCAACTGAATCTCGTAACTACGGAGGAAAATCACCAGTAAAAGGTCAGCATGTCTGAGGCGTAATTACTCTCAAATAACATGGGTATCATCCAGTCTAGTAAGCTTACCAGTAAACTACTTCAATCCCATAGTCCATATCAAACCGAAAGTGTGTAAATGCAACAGGACAATCATCCAAAAATGCTATCAGAAATCTTGCATCCTCCTCCATCATCTCCTCCTTCTTTTCTTTAGGTTTCCAACCCCACGAACTTTCCTTGTACCTTGAAACGAATACAATATTTGTATTATAATAACAACCACCAACTCTAAAATAAATATGAGAAGTTCAGAGGAAGACTTATTGAAACACGCAATATCGTAGTGACAAATTTTAATAACAGGATGTAAATGATTATCAAGGCATACAAGAAATATGAGAAAAGTTAAATTACAACCGGAATCAAGTCTCATGCACAATAACTATGCGGAACTTGATCCTCGTTGCACGTGTAACTTCATCACAGGCCATGTGCAGACATGCAAGCACGTTTCTTTGTATTAGAAAAAATAACCTTTGACAATTTTTCCATTGCATACATTGATCTCATGTTTCTCCGCAATAGGTCGAAAGTCCACTTGAACAGATCTTTTGATAAAGTCCTGGCGGTGTAGTGCTTTATAGTTGATGTCGACCCATCTTTACACGAGTAGTGACGACAGGATTCCACCAATGTGAGCGGGTCAGTCTGGTTTCAAATATACAAAGTTTGATTTTTTATAGCCTTTCAGTTAATCTTTTATTATGTCATAATCGAATACTGAATAAATAAACTTTACACAGCTCGAGCTCATATACACGCCATTCATAATAATTATTATTATGGAATTATTCCAGACTCCAGACACATGGTCTCAAGTATAGTATAAAGTAACTATCTGCAAATGTTTAAACTTTCGTCGTTGCTATGTATCAATACTGCATTTATCACAGTGTCAAGTCAATACAACTACGGGGAGACTTAATAAACTGCGGACGAATGTTATAACAGAGAGCAATCACCCAAACAAATGCGACTGACCTTCTAAATACTAATACCGACACACTATTATCTCTCAACCGTAGAAGAGATACGACTCAAATCAAATCAAGCTACTTTCGGCGTACTATCGACATTCTAAAGTATGCATGCAGTTCACTGATAATTAATTATCTTCGTGGAGGGATTCCACGGCTCCAGTGATGCAAAGCAAATATTCTAATGTTTGATGTCCAAACTTCACATTTCCAAATACTTATTTAGAATGACATCTATAGCTACTTTTTTGTCAACGGTATGACTGACAGATATGCTGATTCCGTGCTTTTCATGAGTTTCGATAGCCCTCTGGTCTGGCCCTTAACTACCGGAAGACTGGAACCTCCAAGACATTCGATGTACTTATATTTGAACTATGTACAAATATAAACAGTCTAAGTATTTAAAAGAAATAGCTTCTCAATATTTCGATCTGATCCTGACCACGGTCATCTCTGAATGAAGCTACGACACGTCTCCCCCGCGATTACTGGACTGTCAATGTTAAGACAACTTTCAAAAACCTGTCGGTACATTAAATGATTAAATAAATTGTGGAAAAGTTTGCTCTTGGATGAAGCATTTTCAAGTACCTGACCATAACAGGGGGACAACTCTAAATTAGATAAATCATAAGAGAATATAAGTATTTAGAAAATTCTCGTCCAGCCTTCATAAATATCCTACTTCATATTCATATAATCCAAAATTCCACTATTATTCAAAAAAAATTATTCAATGAATGGAGAAAGGTATTCAATGAATTTAATCAAATGTATGTGCAATGAAATATTTTTATTCTTCCTGGATAAATTCTTAAGATGAAAACGTATCAATGTATTACCCCTACAATTAATTTTACATTAAAAATACCCTAACACTATTTCAATTCATATAAATTCCAAAAAATAGACACACAAAGTGTACAGTGTACTCAGTTTCTAATTAATACAATTTTGTACCGCACTTACCACCGAATTTGCAAAAATGACATTTTCCCCGATTTCCTCTTCCGACTCCTCCCCAGACTCCCAAGAATCTTCGCTCATAATTTATGTTTTTTGTGCGTGACGAGATGAAATACAAAATTGCAGATTCCTTTATATTGTATATAATTTAGTAAAAATAAATATTTAAAATATACTTAAGCATAAATTAAAATAAAATGTAAGTAAATTTAATTTAATTCGCCCGTCACTGACAATCCTTTATCATATAACGACGATCTAGGCTCCACAATCTAAGCACTTTTAAACTTTCGCGGCAATGCATGTACAGCACGCAGCTGAACCACTTTGCTTTAAACTCTTCTTCGTGGACATAAGCACTCTGTAGCGCAAAGCAGAGCGGCGCGGAATTCTTCAAGAGAGAGCTATGGCTTCGAATCCAGTTAGGAGTTATAATTTATGTTGTTTTTTTCTGCACAACTTGAACT
>JAQGAK010002014.1:0-24043 GCA_034696945.1 Lipothrix lubbocki
AAAGCTAGTTACTATACAAAGCTGCTGAAATGTTTGTTGTTACTTGAAAAACGTCATCGTGTGTCGATCGCGACGCCAGTAATCGAGACAACCTTACTATTATATTATCCTTGCTTGCTACTAAAATTTACAAGTGTTAAATTTGCAATTGGGGATAAATATGACGCCTTTTAAAAGCCACGTTTTTTGCTCATGGTCAATTGGTCAATTTACCTCATGGAAACCCATATAAACGAACGTTTTCCCCATTTTGGGGACGGCGCGCCACAAGTAGACCGTACCTTCCTTTCGAATGGACTGCGACCCCCCGTACTCCTAAAATAAGTTACACTAGATAAAATCACGGCAATGTTGACAAGCATTAGTGTCAGGTGACCATCCGTACTTTATTTCAGAGAACAGTACTTTTTTTACCACATTTTGTACGTGTATTTGCCTATTTGCATGTGTACATACGTATTTATGTACATGTACTTTTGCATAAGGAAAGATACAAAGGTAATTTTTTACTAAATGGTCACTTTACGATTAGTGTAAAATGTAAACATTTGAAAACTGAATTAAACCCGACGGAAGTGTAGCGTATCTTCGGTGGAGATGCAATTTGAGCTACCTCCATGTGACTCTATATGAAAAGATGAGATATCCAAAAATTCAGTGCAAGGAAAACCTCCCAACTCACGCAGAGTATCTGCACACGGGTAAACTAATCGATGAAAGAACTATATAATTTCAAGGCAATTTAAGAATGCTGTAGCGTATATGAACGCATCCAGTAGAAATACAAAAAAATGTAATATTAATGCATCTGGTAGACTTCAAAATAGATGTCCGCAAGTATTAACAGTGGAATTTGAAAATAAGTAATCTCCGAAAGTATGCAATAATTCCTCCAATAACTTAGGTATGACCCATGACCTAACAAAAGCAATGAGATTAATAATTTGATTAAGAGACTTGAAGGTGAATACAGCATGATGTATAAATGTATAATCGCTCGCCAAATCGAGTTTAAATGACAAGTGCACACATAATTACACTGTCCTGGCTTTATTCAAAACATTAGTAACTTCTTGAAATACAATTTCGCCACCCCGTACATGTACATCCTGGAGTGGCTTCACCTTAATCTTCTGGCTTCTCTTTCGGATTCCAACAGAGTTAAGATATCCCCCTCTCTGACCGGTCCCTTCACATTACGGATGATCTGACGGTTTTGTTCACCCAAGAATTCCACCTTAACCTGGGTACACTGACCCTGGGATCCAGTCCTTCCCAAGATTTTGGTGACCTGCAATAATTAAACAGACAAGTAAAAAAACTGGCCAAAAAATAATTATTTACCCATCCTATCTTAACAGCATGATAACCACATAGAAAGTATCAAGTATACACTTAAAAAGTAAATACATTTATTTTATCATTAAATCTCAAGGACTGATCTTTTTACATGAATACTGCTGCAGTAATTTAATAAAAACCGACCAAAAATGGCTGGAAATCCTACATTTTTACATATATTATGACGAAATAAGAACTGAAATCTAGGATTTTCAATATTTCACTCCAAACAACATAGAAGATGTCCTATCCTACATTCTATACAATGCAAAAGCACGCAATACCCGTCCGGCGTGCACGAATCCACACTTTTCCATTTAAGCCACGGGTACCACGAACTTTCTAACTAATTTATTCCCACAAATTGTTCTAATTAATAATAAAAAATAATTACTTACTCTAGCGAGTACAACGGGCTTATCGGCCATGATGAAGTTTCAGAAAAATACTCCGGTTTCCCAAAAAATTTCCAGAAATTACGGAATCTACACGCGGTTCGACCGTCTGTGAGAGCAGCGAGACAGAAATGGAATGGCAGAGTAGTCGGTAGGTGCGTCATGTGTGGTGAAGCGCTAAAAGTTTGGGATTTTGAATTTTCAAGTTGGCGCAAGATTTAGATTTTTGAATTTGATTTTTTGGATTTGAGAGGATTGTCGTCCATTCTGACTTTCTGACAGAGACAGATTTCAGAAATTCTTTAAATTATTAATTTAATACTATAAAATCAAATTAAAAATACAAAATTATTAAACTCAATCCATATTATTTTCAATAATAATTACATAAACTACTAGAAATTTGTAAATTTGGTTTAATCAATTTAAATTTGAATGATTTTTTACATTCTGTAATCATGAAACATTGAATTTGTTCAGGATTTAATGATGTAAAAGAGAAGAGTTTTATTTTTTCTTCAACAATTTACATACTAAATATGTATTAAATTAACAACAAATTGCATACTAAAAATTAAATTTTGTGTGTAATACCGGTAAACCGACAAGAAGTTTTGAAGAAATTTGCGGGGCAGGTAGGAAAAGGAATAAAGAAATATGTAATAGAAAAGATTATGTACTAGATTGTATCAGGGATAAATGTTTTTGTCGGATTCATTGAATTTATTGCTTGTTTTTGACTATTTAATGCGTGATTTGATAATAACTTAATGACAATTATTTGGTAAGCGTTTAATGGCGCAATGAATTTAATTTCTCTCTATATTTTCGCAATTTTAGATTTATTATTCTTCCACGACAACTGTCGCAGGGCACGCCACTACAACAATAATGGACGAATTAAGATCTCAAATTGACCAAATGAAACTCGCACTCGTTTGTGCCAGCGAGGAGGACAAGGCGGGCTTGCAGATGATGATAGATGAGTTGGAAAAATTAGTTACGGATGCTGGACCATCTGGGGAAGACCAGAATCAACTGAATACAGACTTATACGCTGAAAATGGTGAAACTCTGAGTAAAGAAGATGAAGAGTTCAGATTATTTCAAGTACATATTAGTTTATTGGTTGATTGTGTTTTCTAATACCTAAAAGAATACAATATCCCTAATCCCAATGTTTGTGTAAGTAGTGGTTAGTGGTAGCATAAAACTATTGTATTCATTTAATTACTTTGAAATACATGAAGTCCATAATTTATAATTTACAGGCAGAGCTCGCTGCTCTTGAATGCTCGTCAGATACGAAGGTTAATGAAGAAGGGCCTACTTGTAGTAAATCTGTGGCTTCTGGAAATATAGATGATATGCGTACCAATAAAGACTCATCTACCATTACTAGTGATGACTTGGAGGTATGTTGTATACACTTCTGATTTGAAACTCAAAGTGATTGCAAAACCTATTTGTAACTAGAGTTCTTTATTTTTCAGCAAGAGCTAGCGGCTTTAGAAGGAATGAAATGCAAAGCTCCACATGAACACCATTGGGGCCAAATGGGTTATTACAATGCAGTAGTAATGAATGTTGAAGATATTGAATGTACGCTTAAATTCAAAATCGTAGTTAACTCAACAAGATCATTCATCCTGTGACTCAAATTATTTATCACATGCATAAAAGAAAACATTCATCGTTCGTGTTTTAGGCGAATCTTTGGACACCATTTTTGTTCGTGTTCTATTCGTACAACCCGTTGTTGAAAGCATGCAACCCTGCCCATTTTACATGGACAATAGATGCCATTACGATGATAGTTCCTGCAAATTCTCTCATGGGGAAATAGTTTCCTTAGCTCAGCTAAAAGAATATGTGTACGTCAATAGTTTTTGAATCTTCTTATTCACTAATGAGGCGGAACAATAGAAATCAATGCAATGTATTTATTATTTTTGCATTTCCAGGGAACCAGATTTTTCTACTATTGGAACAGGTTCTCGTGTTCTTGCTAAATATTCGGATGGATTATGGTATAAGGCGACTATAGTTGGTGAGTGAGCGTGCTAACGCGTTAAATGCAATGTTGTTTTCGTATTGATGGTTATCTGGTTTATATAAAATCGGTGACGTCTGTGTTCATTAATTTACGTTGTTTGAAACAGAAATATCAGAATCTGGAAACTGTGATTTAAAATACGATTCCTATGAAGGATCATTTACCGTACCTTTGCACGAAACTTCTCCAATGTACGACGGTGATGAAGTTTCATTGGAATCAGGAAGCGATTCGTCAAGTAGTGATTCTGATGGTGATAATGGTGATGATGATACTGTCAGTGACGTTATGCTCTTCCAAATAAAATCCACTGGCCCTCTTGGTGAATGGGAACAGTATACAAAGGTACACTCCGTTTATGCTTATGATAACTTTGAAAACAGTTAGGTATATGAAGTTTGTGTCAGTGTCAGGAAAGTCAACAATATTATTGCTGTTATATGTAGGGAATCGGTTCCAAATTAATGGCGAAAATGGGCTACGTGATGGGTACTGGACTTGGCCCTCGTGGTGACGGTAGAGTCGAACCTGTTGATGCTGTAGTATTACCCCGTGGAAGATCTCTTGATGCATGCATGGAGATTAAAGAAAAAGCAGGAAAAGGCAACATTTTTAGTGCAGAAAAAAGGCTAAAACACCAAAAGAAAAAAGAGGCTCAACGCACTAAAAGGGAAGAGGAGAAGAAAAAAGAAAAGGAATCAGTTTTTAATTTTTTGAACACTAAATTATCAATAGCTAAGGAAAATGATAAAAAGAAGCATGTAATTCATGCGAAAGACTTAAACAAAGAGACCTCAAAGAATCTAAACAAAAAGATGCTTAACTTGGGTGAAAATATAAAACAAGTTAATAAAGATATTGCAAAACTTAAAGAATCTATGAAACGTCACGAAGGACGCGATCACCAAACTGCTGAGAAATTTAAATTAAAATTAGCCAGTATGGAGGATCATTTAAATGAATTGAAACAATCCGAAATAACGGTTGAAAGTGAACAACGGCAACGGAACGACAAGAAAAAGTTAACTATATTTTAGTGTTTTTTATCTTATTCATAGCATTGAATTGTTGTACTATGTAGTATGTACCTTCGAAAAGTTGTTATGTTGTTACTTGTTAGCCTTTTTGTACTGATTATTGCAAGAAACTCCGAAATAAAATTTGCATTTTTCAAAGTAATTACAGCTTATTATGATGAACTGAATGTGGGCTTAGTTAGCGCAAGTTATTAGGAATGCTTTTTCGGGTGATATAATAAGTGATGGAACTTTGAACTATAATGTTAACGCTTTCGATGTTACTTTATTACTTCAATATTTTTATTTAAATGTTTTAAATTTACATTAACAAATTCAAGTATGTGCAATTCTTATACCCTGCTGCTCTGGGCTCTCCAGTTCATCAACCGTTTTAAATATTAACATTCAACATTAACTATAAGTATATAAGTTTTGTTTTATTAATCCAATATTTACAGATTCAGTGTATAGTAACCATTTATATGCATAGTCATATAACAACAAAGCTAGGTTTATCAGTTCTAGGGCAGCGTATACGTTATGTGCCGCTAGCCACATTTGTAAAGTATCTTAATCTTAATGATTAAACAAAGTACAACTAAAGTGTAGATACAGATAATGTAGATCTAGAATGTAGAAAATCTAAAGACGATACACCAAAATGGTATACTTGATGAGAAGTGGAAGTCATAAATAAGAGCTTTAAAAATTAGCATACAAAGATAGTAAATGTTAAAATATTTACAACGAAATAGAAACGAACAGAATGAATAACCAAAACACACTTAAGAAAAGATGCAAACAATAAATTACTCTCAATTCTATAAAGCCATACTTGGATAACGCCCTTTTCCTAACTAATGTATGTCTATAGAGCTACATTGCGATAAACAATTTCATTTACAATTAAAGCGTCGTCAACAAATTTAAACATTAACTATAATATTTTCCATTGACTATAGATCTTCATAAATATATATACTTATGCATGTATATGTATACACTTATCTATTAGTAAAATTATATAGAGTATATTTTCGGCGAAAAAAAATATGTAAAAAAAAATTAACTACAACAAGTAGGAAGGTTAAATAAAAATGCCTTCATGGCCTCTGGAATTATTATGTGTGAACTGAAGTTGCATAGGTTGCCCCTGGCTATTGTAAATATGACCAGGACTTTGAATCTCAGACCAATCGGAATTGGAGTGAGGGGATGATGATGACCATTGCCCGGGTGATTCGGGAGATGGTGTAGGGTAACTATCAGGAGTATAGTGCTGAGGAGTTGTTCCATCACTCGAATGTTGTGACGGAGGTGTGGGGTACTGTGAAAGATTTGTAGTAGACGTAGTGGTGCAGTTGTTGCCAGCAGGATTACTATAAAATTGCTGACTATTATTACTCGCGGGAGGGTAATCAAAGGCACTCCCGCTCCCCACCAGCATTTGACTTCCATGACGATTCTGATGAGCTGTTCGCAGTGCTTTGATATGAGTAGGGGATGTGGGCAGCGAAGGTCTTTTATTCGGTGAAGTGGCACATTGTGGCGGTAATGCTGGAGGAGAACCAGCATAACTCATAGAATTAGGGGATGGTGTAAAATGTGAAGCCACAGACTGTGGGCTGGGGAAAGGGGAAGAGTTTTGAAGATATTGCGGCTGCTGCTGATGTTGTTGCTGTTGCTGCTGTTGAGATCCATTAAATTGAGGATTATAATTTGAGGTGTAAGTATGAAGGCTATGAATGCTCATGGATTTCATGCAGTCTTCATATGGCGGTGGAGCCTTGTTCATATGCAATGTATTAAATGTCATCCCTTGAGTATCATTTAATGATGACAAATTAGGCTGCGAAATCGCCATTGAACTTGGGGGCATCTGATACATGCCGCCATGATGATTATGCTGATACTGAGGAATGTGCTCCGGAGGGCTCATGGTGCTGCTATCAGTACTCATTGGAGAATTGTCCAACATTCCATGATTCACTGCTCCGCCACCAGTACTTGTGACACCACTCATTCCGTTTAGCAATGAATCAGCAGACTTTTTCTTTCGACTCGCTGGTCGTCGAGGTGTCTTCGGAGCCAGAGCCATTTGATCATCGCTATTGAACTTGTCCTGTGATTTGGTTGTTCGTTTCTTGGGCTTTGGTGCTGTCACCTGTTGCTGCTGTTGACCCGATTGGGAGCCATTGAGTTGATATGATGAAATAGACCCTGCACCGAGTTGATTGGAAATGCCATTAGCGAGGGCGCCATTGTGGTTGGATGAGGTGGAGTTCTGATGATGATGCATGGACTGGACAGAAGGTCGCGGCAAATGCTCGTCCAACAATCCAACGATGTCATGATGGAACCTTTCTTGTGCAACGTCACGAGGTAACCTGTCCATGTGATCAGCAATGTCACGATTACAGTGGTGATCCAGAAGAGTTTTACAAGTGCTGTAGCTTCCTTCTCTTGCTGCTAAGAACAGGGGAGTTTCGTCCTAAAATACAGTAATTACAATAATCATTAGCAAATGTCGAAGGTAAAATTACAATATAATTTCTGCTTCTGACATAATTATTAACTTAATTAATCCTTACCCTCTCATCTTGAGCATCCTTGTTGGCATTGTTGCTGAGCAAAACCTGGACAGCCTCAATATTGTTGACTGCAGCCGCCCAGTGCAAAGCCGTTTTTCCGAGGTTATCTGCAGAGTTGATATCCGCTTGAGCTGTAATGAGATTTTCAACCATTCCATCGATTGCTAAGCGGGCAGCTAAAATTAAAGGTGTAGTTCCGTCGTGCATTTTTGCATTAAGATTCGTTGCTCGATTTCTCAATAAGATCTGCAAAGCATTACATCATTTTAATTAATTACCTCTGCACCAACGTATATACATAAAAAACCAGATCGCTTGCAAAATATTCAACACCAACCTGGAAAACTCCCATGGCATCAGCAGCAACAGCGGCATGAAGTGGTGTCCTTCCTGTATTGTCTTGTGCATTTGCATCAGCTCCAGCATCCAACAGTCGTTTAGCAGCATCTGCGCGCGCGTATCTTGCCGCCAAGTGTAAGGATGTTTCGCCAGTTTTGTCCATTGTTGCGTCTAACCGTGCTCCTTGTGCTACTAAATCAGCAATAACCGCTGCCGTTCCATCATCTTCCTCCTCTTCGCCAACATCCAAACCGTTTCCTCTAACTGAAGCCAACATCAATGGAGTCAAGCCACCTGGTCCGCGCACGTCAACGTCGAAGGTTCCTGGCTGGTGATTTTCTGGTGGTGTCAAAACATGGCAGTCTGGTCTTCTAATATCCGCCGCCTGAATATGTTGCTGAGTCCATGGTCTGGGATCAATATCTTCGTATTCGGTGAACAGTGTGTGATCGGACGCATAACCTCCATCGGACCTCATACGCTTACTTGGCGGTCTATCAGAATCATCTGAGTACTGCGAAGTTACGTCAGTGATCATACCTTCATAAGATATGCTTAAGCCCATGGCGCTGTTTCCGGAATCCAGGTCCAAGTCCATAGGACTCAATCCTTTTCCTAAATTTTTCATTTCCTGTCCGTCTGGTCCACGTCTTCTGGAACGACGATGAGGACCAGTTGGCTGGGTATGCCTAAGAAATCCTTCCGGAAACCATGTGATTCCTTTGTACTTCTTCTTTTGAGAGGAAAATAAAACCCCGAAAACCAAAACTACGGCAATGACGGTCAAAGCTGACATGATTACATATACCATCCAGCTGGGTTTGTCTTCTAATGGCGGTTGAATGTGTTCTGACAAACCACGAACTTGAATAATATCGAATTGAGATTTCAGCGCATCGGCAGCTGCAGCGGCAGCGAGAAATTCAGCAGCCTCTATCGCGTTTGTAAAACAATTGCTTGAATTTTGACTGGTACATTTTCTGTTGTCCAATTCCAGGTAAACCAATACTCCTGTTTTCTCGGAATTATAAACTTGGTAAGCATCAGAACCGTTGTGAAGCAGAGATGCAGGATCTACAGAAGGATCCCAGGGATACACCATGGCATTTCCTAGAGGGCTCTGTTTAACCCTCAAAGTTGTTCTTAACTGGTGTCCTAAGTAGCGCAGGAAAGATGATTTCTGTTCGAGGAACCCTTGTACGTCTATATTTTTTACCACCACGGACATGATACCAGATGCTAACTCCGGAGGCTTAGATTCACAATCCATACCATCCCAGTCACATTCCTCGTTATTACAGCCCTGGTCGCATTTTCCATTTCCATAGTGACGCTCACAAAAGTTGTTGTCCACCGGGTTACATTGCTTCAGCTTCGGTTCGCAATCCCGTCCGTCAAAAAGACACTCGGCATTATTACATTGAGAGTCGCATATACCGTTCGCGAACTTCTCCCAGCAACGGGGGATGGTACAATTTCGCCATGGATTAAGTCCAAGTGAACAGTCGCCACCATCGAATTCACATGCATAAGAATTACATTCATGGTCACAGTGGTAGTCATGAGCCTTTTGAGAGCAGTTCTGCATATCACATTTCTTCCTGGCTTGCTCGAACTCTTGTACATGATAGTATTCCAATGAAGTCTGAAATATTGGTAAAAATACGTTTCAATAAAAATTAACCGAACTCTCAATAATCCCTTTGTACATAAACATCTAGATATCTGCAGTAAAAACAAAAGTTCTACCTGTAAAACAGAGTCGCCCGGAAATCGACGATCAAAAACTTCGCAATTTTTGCCTCTCCATAGACTTGGACATTTGCAAGTGTAGCCATAGCCATTTGGTCGTACTTGACATCTTCCACCATTTTGACAGGGTTCCATTGAACAGTCCCTTCGCTTGTCTTCGGAACAGTATTCACCTTCGGTTCCTCGAGGACATTTGCACATGGATTTTCCATCTTTAATTGTGCAGACACCACCATTTCGACATGGCTTGTTGTCACAAGATGATCCAGTCAGGTTGCAAAATTCCCCATGAAATCCAGGTTGGCAAGAACAAATTACATCTCCTGGCCTTCCGTGTCCACTCATGCCAGACAATGGATGTGTACAAACCCCTCCGTTTTGGCATGGGCAAATATCCACCTTAAGTTCGCAATAATTACCTGCCCAACCAGGTTTACAATCGCATCTGTATGTATTGATCAACTGAACACAGGCTTGAGTACCCACGGTGGAGCAACTGTTTTCCAGACATTCATTTACATCCCCTTCACATCTCTGCATCAAAACACAATGAATTAGTTATTATTGAAAGTAATCTCAGTTTGCAGTTCCGTTTAAATTTTTTTTTATCCTAATTTTATTCTTTATCCAAATTTACCTGGCCAACGAAGCCTGGCATGCACTGACATTCGAAACCTCCAACTTTGTCGATACACGTACCACCGTTATGACACCCTCCATCGAAACAGTCGTTAACATTTATTTCTGTGAAACAAGGAATTGTTTATGAACACGTTGAATAGTTGATAGGCGATCTTGCAGATTAAAGTTACAACTAGAACCATGTTGGAAGATTTTAAACATATATTTATCTTACCGCATAGTTTGCCAAGCGTCCCATGAGGACAAGAACAACTGAAGGAATTAACCAAGTCATGGCAAACTCCACCGTTTCTACATGGCTTGGCTGCACAGTCATCTATATCCACTTCACCTGTAGTATAATAAATAGCATTAAAATATCACTGTGTACGATAGGAGGATGAATCATGCATAGACAATAAACTGATTGCAACTTACAATTAGGTCCCTGATACCCAGGCTGGCACTGACAGGAATAAGAACCGACGAAATCCAAGCAAGTGGCTCCATTCTGACAAGGCTGAGAATCGCATTCATTCTTTTCAACTGTAACATACAAGCAGGGATTAGCATGCGAATTATTGCATACAAAAAATTAACTCACAGTTTTATGAAACCAGAAGAATATCATCATAATTATAATTGCCTCATAATTTATAGCAACTAAAGACTTACATTGACAGTAGCTGCCAGTAAATCCTTCTTTGCAGACGCAGCGATGTTCCTTCCCAATGTCTTGACAGGTTCCATTGTTACAGAGCTTATCCAATGGAACACCTACAAAGAGTAATATTAGTAGTGAGTAAAAATGTCATAATTGCTTATTCGATACCCTAACATAGCATTGCAGCAGCCATACAACAGATGATAATCTCGAACTTTTTGCTAATTACCAAGCATTTATTTAGCTTATCTTTCTTGAGGCTATTAATGAATTAATGAATATTACCTTTCCGAAGAGATGCATCCACGCATGATACCATCTCCACATCGCAAACCATTCCATTCCAGCCAGGAGTACAATGACACTTGAAAGTATTCTCCCTCTGTTCACACGTTGCCCCATTCTGACAAGGACCAGATTTACACCATTCTATAACATCTTCACATCGTTCCCCAGTGTAGCCATACTGGCAGTGGCACTTAAATCTGTCACCAAGATCAATGCAAGTGGACCCATGTCGGCAAGGCGTTTTGTCGCACAAAGAAACCTTGTACTGACAGTTCAATCCAGTGTAGCCAGTTTTGCATATGCAAGTGTAATTGTTGACGCCGTCAATGCACGTCCCTCCATTCATGCAGCTGCTATCCGTGCAATCTAGAAAGATATATGTACATAATTACTAAGATGTCAAACACCTTAATCCAGATTCGCCCTTTACAATTCTCTGTCCAACCAAAGATTGTAGACCTAGCCAAAGAGTATACAAACTATAAATCAATAAAAACAAACTTACCCTGATCATTGGTTTGACAGTTAGTACCCGAGAAACCTGGAAGACATTTACAGGTGTACGAGTTCACGTAATCATTGCAAGTTGCCCCGTTGTAGCAAGGGTTGGATTCACATTCATTTTTATCCAATTCTGTTACAAAAAATAGACATTGATTTCAACTTTTTCATTCGTCCTTATATTTCGCAGATGCTGTCTATACACGACGCTCCAATGAACTTACCACAATTGTCACCAACGAAGCCATCAACGCAAAGGCAAGTGTAGCTATTTATGCCGTCAAGACAAGTGCCACCGTTGAGACAAGGTCCATTCATGGCACAGTCATCCCTATTAATCTCGCAATTTCTTCCTTCGTAACCCGGAGCACAGTCACAAACATAAGATCCATTGGTATTTCTACAAGTTCCACCGTTTCTGCACAAGGTATTTGTCATGGAACATTCGTCCAAGTCGATTTCTATATGGAGAATAGTTATTATGATTACATATTAGATGTTGATAGAATTATCGTGGACGTGTATATAATTTTAGTAAGATGATGACAAATTAAAATTAAGTATAAAAATAATTACCGCAAAGTCTTCCAGTGTAACCCAACTCACAATTACAAGCGAAATCCAAGTAATTGCTGGATGGTGTACATGTTGCATCATTTCGGCATTTATTTGGCTCACAAGGGTCCAATTCCGTCCCGCAATCATGACCCGTCCATGGAAGACTACAAGCGCATTTGAATTCGGCGACCATGTCAATGCAGCTCCCACCATTCTTGCAAGGAGTCTTGACGAGGGCACACTCATCGATGTTTTTCTCGCAATTCTTACCCGCGTACCCAGGGGTGCATGTACAGTTGTAATCATTAAACAAATCTTTACACACTGAACCATGCTGGCAAGGGTTGCTGTCGCACATTTTGATCTGGATTTCACACCGTTTGCCTCTGTAACCCGGTGGACAGTGACAAATGTATTGGTTCATGCCGTCTTCACAATGTCCATGAACACAAGGATTTTCAGCACATTCATCCACAAGAGACTGACAGCGATAGCCAAAATATCCTCTAGGACACATGCACTTGAAGCCATTAACGGCATCAACGCATTCCGCTCCGTTTGAACATGGATTTGAAGCACATTCGTCAATTTCAATTTCTGTATCAACACAAATTTCATGGTTTACCCTTAGCTCTAATTTATTCATCTGAACTGATTTTTCTTTATAAGATAGTCAACCATAATTCCTTACCGCAATTCTGCCCTGCATATCCGTCCTGGCACTCGCATGTGTAACGATTGATCCCGTCAATGCATTTGCCTTTGTTCTGACAAGGGTTGGAAAAGCAGTCGTTAACGTTGTTTTCACAACGAATACCACCTGTCCCAGCTGGGCACTTGCACTCAAATCCACCAACAAGATCGACACACTGACCACCATGCATGCACGGGGAAGGCGTGCTAAGACATTCGTTAATTTGGGCTTGACACAACTGTCCGGTAAATCCAGGATTGCAGACGCATGTGAAAGAATCCACTCCATCAATGCAGTGACCATGATGACAGGGTTGTCTTTCGCAGTTATCAATGTTGATCTCACACTTTTTACCTAGAAATCGAAGAAATTTAATGATAAAGGTTCGCTTGATACTCTTTCTCAACCTTTCAAAAGCTTAAAGCGGAGATGTAGTAAATGTACGAAAAAGTGCATACAATGTTTTTAGTATCTATGTTTTATATCCTAATAATCGCGGCACGTTTCGCTAGACAAAAAGTTTGGACTTGGACTGAATAATCAAAATTAAAATATGCCGAATGATCAAAAAGCATCCTAAAATTCATTTCAAAAATACATTTGAACGCAAAAGCACAGCAAAAACTAATGAAAAAGCTACAGCATCAACCAGCTAGGCCAGCAGGAAAGCAATGAAAGATCTTCGGGCATCTCACTGTGCATACTAATTTCGGTACTGAAGACAACCGAAGAGCTATGACGGCGGATTTCCATTCTGTAAATACTTTTTCAAAAGCTGTTAACTCTACTGCTATACCAACAGCAAACTTTATTATGCCTTACAACTTTGTATTTATTTCCTTCAACAACCGTATTCATGAGTGCATGTACATACTCATATGCAGTTGCGGTTCAAGACATGTATGCAAATTACAAAAAGTCTCGCGTGTGTAGAGCAGCTGCTAGCATCTGACTTTTAAGACTCTAAAAAACACACTAAGAAACAACCTCCCTACTTGAAGCGAATAGTTTTAAAAGACTGAGTTAATTCAGTACTCGACTTCGTTGGTCATCACCATTATTTCTCGACCTGTCTTTGTTTATGATTAAAGATATTAGCGTACAAACGCATATCTACAGTTGAACTCATAAACTTCCTTGAAACAGCCATTAAATGGTTTTTGTTCAGGTTTGGTACATAGCACTAAAGCACTTTTCGTCCATTACAGCATATGATAACGCTTTAGTTCCTTAAAAACTTTATCAAAACAATTTATACCTGTGAATCCGCGGGGGCAAGTACATTGATAAGAGTTTATTTCGTTCCTACATGTTCCAGAATTGTGGCAAGGACTACTGTCGCAGTTGTCAATCAGAATTTCACTATAAATTATTTAAAATATTTTAGATTATTGTTGCTCCAGCTTTACATCTCTCGTAATTCAAACTTGTTTTGCTAATCGACACTTACCAATTTCTTCCTTCATATCCAGGTCTACATTCACACTGGTATCCGTTAACCCGGTCAATGCATCTTCCATTATTGAGACATCTGTTGGGGATGCAGTCATCCAAATTTGTTTCACAATTTTGACCACCAAAACCTATACAAGAAACATCAGTGTGTTAACACATTTTTTGATTCGAACAAGGATTTAAAAAATAAAACGACTGGCTCTGGGCTACATTATGAACGTGGCTTGGTAAATTTGATAAACTGTAAAATACAATATCATGTGTCATATCTAACTCCAGACATCATAATAATTATATATGCAATACAGATGCAAGTGCATAATGTAAAATAGTTCATATGATAAATCGTAGTGATATTATGGAGGACTAGCCATATACATGCTAATAAACTACAGCCATCCTAATATTTAGGGCACAATTATCCATCGAATCTTTCTTCACCATTTTTCAGTTCTAAACACCATTAGTGTTTATTTTCACAACGTATTATCACGTTTATACATTCCAATTATTTCAGTACCGAGAACGGTCTTCAGCGTTTAAAACGGTAAATGATAATAGTTCGTTACAATATCCAGGAAAAAGAATGACGGACATAAATATCAAGGATATTATCAGCAACTTCAACGCTCTGCATCATAATCACCTGAAAATGACCCTCCTCTCCAATATTATGCATAGGGTGTACATATTTGGTCAAGAAAGCTAAAAAACGTAATACCATTCACAGCCCTTTGCATTTAAATCATTCCGGTTCGATAGAAGCAACAGATATTCACATATAACATCTGATCATCAAGTCGTTGCTAAAGTATCTATTCACTTGTTAGAATTTATAAAGTAATCTTTACTCCAGACATTTACTACTCGGCTGGATGAAAATTATGGACAGAGTGGAGTCATAAACAGGGGAAAGGCAACAAGTAACTCAATAGGAAATAGGGTAATTATCAGGAAGGCAGGAGGTCATCAAAGGGATGTATCCAAGCCCAATGCATGCAAGATCATACTACATATTTAATATGTATATTCTTATTTCAACACATGGAGCACCCTTGATTATAGATATACATATTATGAATCTCCAAGTCGACTAATCTTGCAGCATCATATACAAACTTTTATATTTTTGAGGCTCGCTCCCTTGATTTAGTTCATCTCCGCCCATTTGTCGGTGTTATGCGAGCCTGCCGTGGCCCAACTTACAGCCTGAAGAAAAAGGGCCTTGAAGATTCCGAGCCTTAAGATTAGTGAGCCAACAAAATATAATCAAGGGAAAATATGAAGGGTCGATATACTTCACACTATAGTACTTATTGAACTGTGTACCACTGCACTTAACGAGGGAAGACATCCCCGATGTTGGTTTCAATGCCGCATTAAATCCTGAAGGTTGCGAGACTAGTACTTTCCTTTAAAATTTATTCCAAACTGGAAATATTGGATTAGAGCATTGCCATGAAACGCTTCAATGTCCAAAAGAATAAAATCATCCCGATACCTAAACAATTTTTCCAAAAAAGTGTACAGAAACTGGGCAACGTGGTCCTGATAAGGCCGAAATCAGGCTACTACCCTTATTCTCCATTAACATTAACTACCATGTTCATATTCATAGCATGGTGTTTTTGAAGCAGAACTGCCGTATGATCAGTCAGAACATTGTATCTACCCTGGTACCTCCACAGGTCTTCTGGTTATGATGAACGGGACAAAGGAGGCACTGAGAAAGAAAAAGATTTAGAACCAGGGTTGAAGATTCAACGTAGGTCCCAGCAGGGTGGCTCAAGGGCTCACTCATATTGCTAAAGGGACATTCGTACATATAACCTCTCTCAATTTATACATCCCCATACTTTCTTGTCCAAAAGTACGTGACACACTCCTTTTTATGAAACGGCAATAATTCTGCGTCCCTCGTTTTTTCTACCCCATTAAGAGTCAACACCGAAGCTGCTTCCAGCATTCAATTTTTCCCTATCCCATCTTCTCCACCACTACTCCATGCACTAACAACTCTCATTCTCCTCTGGACAATAATGAGGATCCTCAATAAAGTTTCTGTCCGTTCATAAAGAATAAAATTTTGATAGTCCAATTGCCGTAATCAACTCATCATTATAGTGCTCCAGAACGTCGGCAAAGCCGCTTGGCCCATCGCCGTTTCTCTGTATGCATGGTTAATATCAGGATTTCAGGATTATCATATTCTTGATTTAACGACCTATACTCCATACGGTTTACTCCTTCATGAAAAAGCAATTCAATTTAAATAACACAATTTGCCCCTGCGTATGTACTTTGAGTATACGGCTGTATATAGTACGAAGAGAATTTCGAGTTAATAAAGCATACGTGCATTTCATGTTCACATATTTTCAAGACTCTTATCAAAGAAATCCATGACGGACGCTCAACGGCTACCGCTTCACTCGTTTTCATTCAATTCATCGCCAAATTAATTCAAGTGGCTGTTTGGGCTCACTCCTATTTTGCCCGTAATCATTCTCAGAAGCCTAAGCCATTATGATGAAACTACTCTTATGAAAAAACTATTCAGGCAAACAACAATAAACATTACCAATTAGTACTTCATTTCTTCTCCAAATTTTAACGCTATTCACCTACTTCCTTCCATTGCCTACACAAATGTGAAATACTTTTGATACAACTAAACCCCAGTTTTATAAATTTAATTACTGACAATAAGACCAGGTAACATGCTCACCGAAACTCAGTAACATAAAATATTTACAATAAATTAAATTATTGAAAGCAAGCCACACATAATATAGGATTTTCGTCAAAATGTTGTTTTGTTAATACAATTCAAATAGAACCCAGGCTGTAACAAACGTTACTCAGAAGTTTCTATATAATGTGAAAAATTTGTGTATGAATGAGATATAATTACATTGGTAAAGCTCCGCATATAGAAAAACAACTACAACAATATCATCTTCACCTAAAATGAAAAAATTTCAAACTGACAGATGCAATTAGCCAATGAAGCGGAATGTTGAAAAGGAAACTCAAATCATTCCTGCTTTGTCCGATCGTCAGTTCCCTTTCAAAGGAATGAGGCACTTAGATATGTGCTTTGAAGGCATAAAAGGCAGTCCGAAAGTACCCTTGGATTTATGAGGTAAGTAACAAAAGAGCTCCAGATCTAGTTTTGATGGAAAATAGGGAATTTGTGGTGTGTATTGTGCAGTAAAACGCAACCACCATCAGTCTGGGTTAACTCTGTTAACAGTTCGTGTTGAATCTTATCTCGAAATCGATAGATCTCGACTCCATTTAATCCATTCACCTACTTTATTCCCATTAAATTTTAAGGATAAAAGCAAGTAAATCCTTCGTTGTTTACATTCTCCTCTTCGCACACAGAGACGCCAACCAGTTGAATGGGATCGAGTGTAGAATATATTTAGTTCGGTTGGATCCAGGAACCGACGGAAAACATTAGAAAAGAAGAGGAAAAGATGAACAAAGGTACACACTTGTGCGTATGTATACTGTGAAGGAACTTGATGCTGCATGGCGCGTAAAATTTCCAAACATTTTCAATAGCTGAAAAATTATCCATGACGAGGACCAATGTCGATCTATGGAACGGAGTTTTTGTTCCTTTCCTTCGGTCCGTTCCATTACATCAATAATTTCTTACATGCTCAATAGTATTTTTTGTGGACGAGCACGCACAGAGCATCCAGCTTGTGTATTACGTTAGTTTTCCCTTGAATTGAAATTTCATTCTTGAATTCTCCTCCATGACTACCTTACGATAATCTTTTTCTCCAACGGTGTTCTAAGTTTTGATGTCACATTCAAGTTGCAAAGTTCCTTTGCGTTTTATCTTCGTATCATTTGGGGCATGTATGGAAGGACGTAGTAGAAAACGAACTGTTTTTAAAAAAAAAACACTAAGTTAACGAACAACGTGCTAGTTTTGAACTAACACTTCCAGCGCTTCTGGCTATGGTATCATCTCCTCAAAAAATACAACAGCCGCATTCCAAAATGTAAATCCAAAATGATTTAGATAAAATGATGATCAGATGATTCTGCACATTGTTTCAGTGGTGTGGTGTAAGAATCTTGTAATTTATATATAGACTGCTGGAGACATTAAAATTCTTAGGATAAATTAGTGTCTTTAGGGTCTTCAGATTCAGGACCAAATAAGCGTACTATTTTCATTACGCATCTACATACCAACGTGGGTATAAACTCAAGTGCATAAAACTTAATTGCCAGTCAATGAGCTCATTCATACATAGGAGGGGAGAAGAAGCATTCCAAATTTGTTTGTTGAACAGCAAGTCAAAACTATACAGCTTTCCTGATGACTCTACATTTACCTGGATGGCTGCACCAGCTAACTATCCTCCGAATCCGTTTATATACAGACCTTCACTTAGGTAGAACAATGACTCATTTACTGCACTCGAGACAAGAGGCCTAGCAACTGCTTGAGCAGTCATTGAATTGCTTACTTCTCTATTGTCTTCAGGTGTACAAAAGCAGCACATCTTAGTAGTAGTTTGTGTAAACCACACCAAATTTTATTGACTTACTTACAGTCCTTCTGACAGCCCTTCTGCCTCCCACAATCCCTACTATATTTTCATCTCTACCAGTCACTTCTATGATAACTTTATACGTTTCCCCTGGAAACAGGTTACATTTTCTCTCAAAAGCCATAAAGGTTTGTATAATTAGTTGAAGTACATTCAGTGTTTGAATATTTTAACTCCGAATATCCATGTAGTACCTTACACATACATACCTACGTGCAATTTGTTTCCAGTACCCATATTACTTCAGCGATCAGGAACACTAATAATTATAAGTGAAAAAGCAACCCTTAAGAAACTACGTAATAATATTTATTCAGCTGTGAGTACAGGCTTCAGTCACTAATGTATTATTGTCTCTAATTGCAAGTGTATCTTAGGATTGGAATGCGTAACATCAACTCTGTACCTGCAATGCAATTAAAATATGGTGACAAGCTTCAAATAATGCTTTTGACAGATTTCAATATATCTCTTAACCTATAATGTTGAGTCTTCCTGTGCCCATCTGCATTAACTCTCTAAACATGCTAAAATAAGGAGCTCCAAAATGCTAATGTGTCCTTTTCATTTACATTTGTACGCATGATTACCTTTTACCAAGTAACAATTTCACGAATGTACAAAAAAGTACACTGCCATGTGTTGCAGTAATATACATACATATAACATGAAAATTGACCAGAACCCATGGTGAGTACTGTAGAGATGCCATGTAAGTTCAATCATCTGAAAAAGTTTCTGCATATGTATACAGGTAAGCAAACAGTCTATGTATACATAGTACATAAGTGCTGCATTCCAATATTACAGTATGCGATTAGCCTACTATAAATATGCGTATTTTATTTCTATGACAAGGGGCAGTCACAGAATTGCATAAATTATTCACCTTCTTCAGAGAAAACTTTTTATCTGAGTTCTTACAGCATGCTACAGACAGCACCTGATTATGATTGAGTAAATTAACCCATCGGTGTAAAACCCATCGAGAGCAATGATTAGACGGCATGTAACTTACAATCGTACAATACTGTACTTTGAGTTTTCCTCTATAGTTCTACATGGTATTATTTGTACTAATATGTATGGAATTTTGTTTGATAACGCAAGCTCGAAAGTCTTTATTTGCCTCTGTACTCTGAAGACGAAAGTTTTTGTGAACGCATTCAAAGCGCGTAAAAGTGAAGATACTTTGGAAAGACGGTGATACATGAATAACGCGAGGCTAAAAGAGCGGCACAAGATCAAGTTCAGAATCACATACACATTATGCATGTAAAAACATTGTTCAAAATGTTCTGAGGTTGAAACATACATTTTGCCTTCTGAATTATCCACGCTATATTAACTCCTATAGCTTTAAAAACAAGTGCAACCTATATCTTTAAACTGAAAGGTGATTGATGATTGATTAAGACAAACAGGAAAGTTGGTGTACCGATAGGAATCCAACCTGTCATTCCGTTTTAACATGTGCTCACCAGAGTTCACAGACTGACCCACCCAAATCTTCACCAAGCTGTATTCTGTAGATCTTCTCAGAATCTATTAATCAAGTCACTTGCGAGGCGACAGTCTTTGAAATCTTACTGCAGATTATGACGAGAACAGTTGTTCCGTGAATAATGTAACAACAAGGATAGGGGGTGACAAATAAGAAATACCTAATGGGCCACGTACCTTTGCATATTTTCAGTATGTAATCTCTACATTGTATTTTGAGCTTTTCCACCTGTTTAACTATTCATAAACTCATCTCCCTTACAGTTTATGAACTAATATTCAAGCTAATCTAGATTTCATTTAGCTGTCGTCAATTGCTAGCTGGTCTAATAAACGTAAACGTTAGCAACTCAAAGTAACAATGGGTATCCTATATTATACTGCAGATTTATAAACGTTCCCATCCCATCTTTGGCTCAACACATTGTTTCAGCAACTGAGAAACACAGAATGTAATGAGATGATTTTATGGGTTGACAGTTCGTATATAAAGTTGAATGCTATAGAATGGATCCTCATTTTTACATACCCGAGTACCCTCTAGCACCAAAACAACTGGGAGCAGTAAATTCTTGGAGCTTATTAAAATTTCTCGTTCACAAGTTGAAATTTTTATAGCCTCATCGTTTCTGCTATATACGAACAAGTCTATCCAGACAGGTTCAAGCAGTCTTGTGTATACTAATAGGATAAAAAGAATAAAATTGTGATCTGCAAAAATTTAATGCCGGTAGGAGAACAAACGATTCTCTCCTCTATAGTTACGTCACTTTTAAGATTTTTCCATTCACATATAGGTTGTCAGCATTTCAGTAACAACGGTAGTATAGACGAGTACTAGAAAACCAATCAAAGACGTTGCAAGTTGTTATTCCTTTTTTATTACAATTTACAAGAGATTTAGAATACCACTATATTCTCCACATCCACAACATCCTAACGTATCATTATCTTTTGTAAAGAAAACTTTACACATTCGTATAGCTTTTGATACGGGTAAAATGCCAACATGCAATTTTACAAGAAAGCTATATAGCTACATACACTGTAAGTATAATAAAGCAGAACACTTAAACACAGTCAATAACATTCGTTTACACATAATGTTACGAATTGTAAGAGACGTCGTCTCCCCTTTCCACAAATATTTAGTACTATTGCCTATACCTAAGATAACAGAAGTACATATACTTATACATAACAGCATCCGTCTTTGTATCACTTCAACAGCAGCTTTATAGGTTTTGAGCTGTTCGTGAGAACAAGAGCACCCTTACAAGTTTTGCCCGTTTTTTTACGAATGATGATTGCTAGTAAATTGAATATAAAAGAACTTGAAAAAGGCGTCTCACGCACATTGCAAAATACTCGGAGGAGGATTATACATAGCTTTTCATCTATGTATATCTTTACTTTTGTTGCACAATGAATGCCAAGGTAATAGTGTCGTAAGCAAAAACAAAAACAACAACGAGGATTCCAATATAACTACTCCGTGTTTTTTCCGAGTTGAGGTTTTGCTCTTTACAATAATTCGTACTCTCCACAACCGGCATTTCCCTAATGATGCTTTAAAAGACTATAATAAATTACAGACATCTTCTGGAAATACGTAAAAATGACTAACCATAGACCACACTGAAATGGTTTCACTTCAGGTTGTTGTTAACGATAAAAGTGATGCTTACATAATATTAAGAAAATAAATGGTTCAATATCTCATATATTTACTGCATAAGATGAAGACACCTATAGTGAAAGATAGTATTAGTTAAATTATATGTCATTTTGTTTCACTGCATTGAAATTCAATTTGCAAAACGTTTATATTCCAGATCCAATCCCACGAATCCATGTTTGCAGAAATCGCTGTCTAAGTCGAAGAATCCTGCAATCAACCTTTTAAAGTTCAAGTCGATACTGCATAATCATACACTGCATACATGACTTGTCCAATTTGGAAAACAGCGAAAAGTGCAATAAAGCTCACGAACTTGACATGTACAACCTCACTCTACCAACCACCTTGTAAAATTGCCTTTACAGACAGCGGTAAAAGTATACATAAGTGGAAACAAACGTGCCCTGTGATGCATTTGTTGTATCATCACGATAAAAAATGTCATCTCAATCTCATTTTAAGCCTTTGCCTTTCCAGTAATATTTGCTTTCCGTGTTCAAGTGTTAGAAAATAAAAGATTCACTAGAGAGAATCTTACCATCAGTAAAGAAATGTGTTCTTCTACGCTAAATCGCCATCAAGTCTGATTTCACGCTTTGTATTAAAATTGTGCAGTTATATGAAAATTCAGAAATACGAGAATATAGACAGATCAAGACTCTTTATGGTCGGAATAATTACTATAACAGTTAACAGTATAGTAGCCAAGGATAGAGTGGGGAGAAAACTAAATATTATTTATTTTTCATTAGATTATTGTGTACCGCCCCAAATCCTATAATATCACGTTAATATGTTATAGTAACGAAGATTAAAATGCTTTATAAGCATGCATGTCACGCCCAGCCGCAGCCATCACAGATCTTATCGGATGCAATCGGAGAAGTCCTCAAGATTATAATTTATTTTACTTGAGCCAGTGCTCTTATACGCATAAGTACAAAAAAGTAAATGTAAAAAATACTTAGCAGACCTGAATTGTACTCTCCACGTTACGCCACTGATTTGTCAATCTCGCAGAAGTACAACGTCCATGACATTTTCCTCAGAGTTGTTCTTATTATGCATGCATACATGTATGTAAGCATGTAAACTTAAAAAATCAGACGCAGGAATGTTGCACACAAGAAAATACATAAAACCTTTGCTGCAGGTTGACTACAACCGCTTCTTAGATTTTTACAAGTATACTATCAAATGTCCATCCCTATAGTAATGCAGTTCGTAATAATTAGTATTAAGCCATGAAGCTGCTATACTGATCGCTGGACCCCTGCAAGTCCCGCTTGGATGATCTGATCCGATTTTTCAGTCAAATACTCACATGACAAAATGGCTAAGGCACGTCTCAAGTATATTATTATGGCTTACAAAGACGATGCTCTGCTCTGATATTATATACAAGTACAATAAAATACATAGGTAGAAAACTGAAACTTACATTTGTCGCTACGAAGTAGACTTAAACGATTTAAATCCTATTACATACTAGGAAAAGTCGTAAATTTTCTTTTTTTCCGATCCGCCTAAAGTTTTTCACGGGCAAGGAACTTATCGCCTGGTTGTGGTTCTTGAGCTCATTCATTTCACACAATTACTACAATTACACTCATCCTTTAGCCGAACAAGTGTAGTTAAACTATACAGTATGGGTATGTGAAAAGGGTAAAGTGTCAACTTAAAGGTAGAACAAAATCCTGATCGAATGGCAATCCGTCACACAGGGGAATAACTTTCATACTCAATTTCATGTTCTGCCGTATTTAAAAATACGTTCGTATATGTACTTTCTTCAAATAAACTTTTTAGTTCTCTTGGGCCAGTGCGTATAGCATAACAACCCTGAATTATTCAGAATGCTATAATATATTTATATACATTTAGAACTTCATAAAATATGAACCCGTAATATACATTATAGTATCTCGTCGGACTAACTACAAAAGGAGCTTATATGATTTTGACACAATACGAAAAGGAGCTTATATAAAATTCACTAATT
>JAQGAK010002015.1:0-24039 GCA_034696945.1 Lipothrix lubbocki
TTTGAGTTCTTGAAACCTTCTGTTGTTTTGTATTTTACCCAACTCCATAATATTATCAGTATTAGTCAACAAATTTCAAATAACTTTTAATTTATTAAGCGCAATAGATTATTAAAAAATGAAACTGTTTGCTAATATATTCTAGAGATGTTATACTTATTATATTTGTTCCACACCACATTAACAAACCCTAATTACTTATTACCTACTTAATTACTAATTACTTGTCTTTTACAAACTTTATCAAGTTTAATGAAAGTATCTACGCCAGATTTACTAAATAATCAAAACTAGGTATTTTTCTACTTACTAAAATTTAATTTACAACAAAATTTGAGTATTTATTTTATAAGGGATTTTATCCCTTATGTGCATATAAGGGACAGTATTTATAGTGGATAGTTTTTCCGTGTCCCTAGAGGATCCCTTATAACGAGTTTTGACGTATATGAAGTTTGATTGGATAGTGTATAATTTGTATTGATTTTGTAAAAAAGGAAAGTTCATGGTGCCCAAACCGAAATTGTCTTCGTTCCTTGCCAAAGTAAGAGACGACTCCGCGGGATTTACAATGATGATGTTGTACTACCTGTGCGTAAGCATCATCGGCATAGTGCTGATTATGATCAATGTCAATGCTACTACGTATCCATTTCTACCCGCAACAGTTATATCATGGTGGAACCTACCACAGTATCTAGTAACTACAACTATCGTGATTCAAAATTATATGTATTTGCACTACCTCTGTGGTTTCATGGCTTACATTTTTCTTGTGGGCTTGCCTGGAATTGATATGTCGTACTCGACTGCGTTTATAATGGCGGAATTAGAGTAAGTGTCAATTTTCGCCTTCCTAAAAAATTGTCAAATGTATCTACATGTATTTTAAATTTCGAATGCTCTACGGACAAATTTCTTGAATTTGATAACAAGTTGGTTTGATCTTGCAATTCCAGGTTTGGAAAGAGTAAGTATGAGACAGACAATCAGCTTAGGATGCCAGCAGAGTTCTTAAAGGTATACCGGGAAATTCAAATCCTTTTGGTACTTGCTAAGAAAGTGTATTGCCCATTTCTACTACCGGGTCTTCAATGGTTGTGTCTCGTGTACACCGTTTACTGCATTAATGGTTTTATTCGTTTCGGTGGATCCATTGGCTTTCTCATGTTGTTAATAGCTGTTACACTTATCATTGCGCTTACGGTGGCTTTCATGTCTATTGCCGTCGTGTATGACGCATCCACCCGAATGCTGGATAGTTGGAAGGCCCAACCTCTACAGCCTTTGTTTAAAAGGTATTTGAAAAGCTTCCGTCCCATTCGTGTCCCCCTTGGGCAATGTTACTTTATAGATAGGAGTGCAGTTTTGAATATGTATCGGTTTATTTTTGAAACTACGACGGATTTGCTGGTAATGAAATAATTGCTATACCCTTCCCCATTGTAATGACAAATTAAAGATCTTGAACGCTCTAAATATATAAGTACTAAATGTTTTAATGAAATGTTCAACGCGTGATTCACAATGCGAATGTACAAGAGAAAAATATAATACTAAGTGTTAATTATATAAATGTTAATGACTAAAATGAACTCATGACAAACATCAAGTTGGTATCAAGTAAAAATACTATCATTATTGAAACCTTAATTTGTGTTGATTGCCACGAAAGTGATGATGTACAAATAGTTGTGAACATTTATTTGGATTGTGTTCCAATTAATACTTTACTTACACAATTTATGAGCTACTAAATATTTCTGCTTTATTAATACAACAATAATGTAAATAATAAAAATAATACAAACGCCGCAAGCTCAACTATTCTAAAAACCATTACTCAAAACCAAATTATTATTCAAAAAAAATGTAGTTAACATTTAGAAGTTTAGTTATAATCTCATCCTACCACCGAACATATTTAGTAAGATGCTAACTGTATATAAATTACAAAAATACATATACATTCAATTCACCTGCATGCACAGGGACACATACACTGCGATGTCAATGTAGATAGACTGATTGGAAATATCGTCGTCATCGGTGTCGTTCCTGTTGGCTCCATTGTAGCCGTAGTTAACACAGGTGGAGTGGCAGGTGTGGTTGTAGATGTACTCGTTGTTGAAGACGGTGTTGAGCTAGAAGCATCTGCAACAGGCGAAGCTGCCGTAATGGACGTAGTTGAAATAGGTGAAGTAGACAATGTCGATGTGCTCGTTGAAGATGATGTTGACGAACTAGAAACAACTGCAATACTTTGACTGGTTGGAGTCGGTGTGGTTGACATAGGTGTGGTAGCAGGTGTGGTTGTAGATGTACTCGTTGTTGAAGACGGTGTTGAGCTAGAAGCATCTGCAACAGCCGGAGATGCCGTAGTGGACGTGGTTGAAATAGGTGTAGTAGACGTTGACGATGTTAATGTGCTCGTTGTGGATGGCGTTGATGAACTAGAAACATCTGCAATACTTGCACTGGTTGGAGTCGGTGTGGTTGACACAGGTGTGGCAGCAGATGTAATTGTAGATGTACTCGTTGTTGAAGACGGTGTTGAGCTAGAAGCATCTGCAACAGCCGGAGCTGCCGTAGTGGAAGTGGTTGAAATAGGTGTAGTAGACGTTGACGATGTTAATGTGCTCGTTGTAGATGGCGTTGATGAACTAGGAACATCTGCAATACTTTGACTGGTTGGAGTCGGTGTGGTTGACGTAGGTGTGGTAGCAGGTGTGGTTGTAGATGTACTCGTCGTTGAAAACGGTGTTGAGCTAGAAGCATCTGCAACAGCCGGAGCTGCCGTAGTGGACGTGGTTGAAATAGGTGCAGTAGACGTTGACGATGTTAATGTGCTCGTTGTAGATGGCGTTGATGAACTAGAAGCATCTGCAATACTTTGACTGGTTGGATTTGGTGTGGTTGACGTAGGTTGGGTAGCAGGTGTGGTTGTAGATGTACTCGTCGTTGATGACGGTGTTGAGCTAGAAGCATCTGCAACAGCCGGAGATGCCGTAGTGGTTGAAATAGGTGTAGTTGACGTTGACGATGTTAATGTGGTTGTTGTAGATGGTGTTGACGAACTAGAAACATCTGCAATACTTTGACTGGTTGGAGTCGGTGTGGTTGACATAGGTGTGGTAGCAGGTGTGGTTGTAGATGTACTTGTTGTTGAAGACGGTGTTGAGCTAGAAGCATCTGCAACAGCCGGAGCTGCCGTAGTGGACGTGGTTGAAATAGGTGTAGTTGACGTTGACGATGTTGATGTGCTCGTTGTAGATGGTGTTGACGAACTAGAAACATCTGCAATACTTTGACTGGTTGCAGTTGGTGTTGTTAACGTAGGTGGAGTAGTTGTTGGTGTAGCCATAGTAGTTGGTGTAGCTGTAGTAGTTGTAGTAGTTGGTGTAGTAGTTGTTGGCTTAGTTGTCGTTGTAGTAGTTGTTGGCTTTGTTGTTGTAGTAGTTGATGTAGTAGTGGTTGTCGTTGTTGTAGGCTTAGTTGTCGTAGTAGTTGTTGTTGGCTTAGTTGTCGTTGTAGTTGTGGGTGGCTTAGTTGTCGTTGTAGTTGTGGGTGGCTTAGTTGTCGTTGTAGTTGTGGGTGGCTTAGTTGTCGTTGTTGTAGTAGTAGTTGTTGTAACTGACCCCGTATTGGGAGCTGCACCTGGCATGGCGTATCTGCATTGGTAAAATCTCATTGAACACAAACAAATTATAATCTAATAATTTCAAGAAAACAATCAAAATCAACTGAAAAGAACTAGCAAATTTTAATTTTACGCTCTTTTCTTCCTTGCGATGCGGTATTGGTCCGATCTAATAATCGCCAGGCAGCTAATAAGAACGAATGTTCGTAGAAATAACATGTTTAGCAAGTTTATAATTCAAACGTTTAAAATAATTTTTAAAATGGTGTAAAAACACGGTCCTAATTCCTAGATGAAGAATAGTTTCAACGTTTTCGTTTTTAAAACGGATTACGAGCAGTTATATAGCTTCCTAATTTCAAATTATTTATCTGTACAGGAAATCGAAGTGCAGGAAAACATTCAGACGGGGAAAATGCAACAATCTCATCAAGTTTTGTTGTTGACCCACACAAATGTAAAATAATATTTTTCTATATATTAAGGACAAATTATAATAAAATGTGGTTTACCTGTTCATCCTTACAATGGTCCAAACTTGCGAATAATTTTACCAAATATATCCCTTTATCAAATATACATACGATGTACATAAGGTGTTCCAAGTTGTTGAGCTTGCATTATAATACAACCTTTTTTATGAACGTCATTCAATTTTAGATTTTCAGACGAGATTTCAGTAACCAATTGTGATTTCATCTTTGGAGGATTTCCAGTGTTTGCACAGCTATATATTGATCTGTGTAAATATTTCATCTTCGTCGTGCACTATTGCTCGATGTGCAGCTTTATTTTTCGATCACTATGCGTATGTAAATCTGCTTTATATATTTTACATGGTTTCATTCCACTTTTACTGATTAAAATGAAATTTTTTTTATAGTTTCGTACAACTTAAGTGAATTAGCATAACTTGAGGGCACTTTATGGTTCCCGTAGTAATTCTCGCAGTTAATAAAGACATTTGAATAAATTTAAATAAAAAAAATATATCCGTAATACTACGGAATAATAATACTTTAACCAATCTAATTGCATATAATAATTGTAATTTGTTTTTTGTTAACGCAGTAACTAGCTTTTCCATTACATTTCCCATTATCATTGAAAGGCTTGGCATATGCACATGACGTTTATAGAATGCACAATTACGATTAAATTTGTATGTCAAAAAACCTTAATACAATAAATAAACAGTCTTTCTCTAGGAATTTGTTCACCATTGTGAAATTGTGATAACTTCAAATGTGTACAGTAACCAATTTAAAACTAATTATTATAATAAATAATAATAGTAATTTACCTGAAATTATACTGAAATACGTATTTATGTTTAATTATTTTCTCTTGGGTACATAATAACGTCCATATCCCTTACATGTAAGTTATAGTACAATACTGTTTTATTATTAAACAATAATAATAATATCATTTTAATGGTTACGCGGAAGACAAAATTATTTTATTTCGCGGAGCTTTCGGATACAAATACAACTTGTTTCTTTCATTAGCGCACTGTATAATAATATTGTATACATATATATTATTTATATTATCATAATAATATTATAATCAAACTTATACCTTTTACAATCATAAAATAACAGTATAATAACCATTTCATTCAATTGATTTTTTGCCGTTGGTCCTTACATCTTATCAGCATCTTACACCAACACAATTTACACCTAAATTCACAAAATATGCCCGCTAAAACTGATTGTATTACTTGGTACTATACTTAATATTCATATTTTTACCGAGAGTTGCTTTTGAATTGACAATGTGTGAGTAGCACTAGGAATAATATCCAGAGATAATTTAATACAAAAATCTACATGTTAGAATACAATAAATAAATACCAGGTTGAATTTCTTCTATAGTACATTAGAAATAATAAGCAATTCTTTGTATTGTCTCGTAGAATGTTAGGCCCTCTTGCAAGTCAATACTTCTTCAAAGGCTACGCTTGGACAAAAGTCTTCCGACAATGGCCGTACCCTTGGAATGCTAAAACAAGAACGTTTCGTTTAGGGACGGAATTGCGGTACAAAGTAGTTTACGGTTACTGTGCAACTGGGGTGGTGTTTGCGTTCTTGTGGTTGCTCCTTCGGACTTGGAGAGCCGAAAAAATAAAACATGAATCCATTACACACCCTATTACACTACATCGGCTGGTTCAAAATTTCTTTGTTTCCCACTACTTCTGCGGATACATCACAATGCTAATTACTTTCGGATTGCCAGCCATAGAATATCTGTACTCGTTTGCTTTCCTCGTCAAGGAATTGGAGTAAGGAAATAATAATAATATCTTTAAAATTTAGAAGTCATGGAGAAATTATTTGAATATATTCAACCATTGTATAATTTAATAAGATAACGACTACATCATCGTTCTAATTAGAAAAGAAATTCTTGTAATAAATTTACGAAGTAAACTTTTTACTTGGATATTACTTGGAAATAATTTTATTGCAATTGCACAGACTTGGCAGGAGTAGCTATAAAACCAGCGACAAACTCCGAACCCCCAGGGAATTCATGAAAACCTACCGGGAAATGCAAGCACTGCACACACAAGGTGTACAGCCCAGTAATACATAATCCCCGGACACAAGTGGCTGTTCTTGATTTATATTGTGTACTGCATTTATGGTGGCATTTAGTTCGGCGGACCAATAGGCTTCTTCATGCTCTTAACTGCGGCAACGCTCTTATTGTGGCTCAAATCTGCATTCACGTCATGTGCCGTTATTCACGATTCATCCATCTTTATGCTTCATAGCTGGAATACACGTCCGGAACTGCCGGCCATGAGAAAATTTATGAAGAGCCTGAAGCCCCTCTGTATTAATGTTGGGTCTTATTATTTCATTGACCGCGGGTGTATTTTGACGATGTACAGATTCATTGTTGAATCCACCACTGATTTGTTAGTTGTAAATTAATTCGCACGCATTGACATGCTGTCGGAACTAACATTCCTCCTCTTCAGCTCGGATAGGAGTACTCCAGTGCTGCACCAGCTGTGTCACTTCCTGTGACAGTAAAATTAACACGGTTATATATCTCACATTCTCATATAGTTTTCACTAAACATATTCTGCGCTAGCAAGCTAAACTTGCGTAATATTTAGACTACGACTACATTAGTTTTTTGTTAAGGAAAAGTAAACGGATTTTAATCAAATTAATATTACCTTGTCTTAGAACACTTGTCTATGTTATGTAGACGGATCAACGGTATCAGTTCAGTGATTCCGAAGTTACCCGGGTTTCTTAGTTTGTATGTAGATAGATATATTACATATCAGCAGACTCTTGCGCCTGCGCCCCGCTCTCTTTAGGGGATTGTTGGAGAAACGTCTTATATGTAACAAGGCGCGCGCGATTTTCAAGGGTGGTACTGAAATCCAATTTTGGAAGAAAATGCAACCGAACTACACATAGACAAGGATTTAATTTTCAGTATCTGTTAGTTTACCTTGTGGCAGTCTTAAAACAAAATCATTGTCTATGTAAATAGTTGATTTAGTTTGCTTATTTTGAAGCTTCTGATTCTGATGCAAAATCAAGCTGACAAACTCAACATAATCAGACAAAAAAATTGCTTTATATTAAATTAATTTATGATATGGGTCTTTCGAAAAGTGTACAGTTAATTGAATTTTGATGGCTAACGAGTGTTTTGTAGGGACGTATGTATCGATGTATATACGAACATATATTTGTTCTCCATGGTATTTCTGTCTTCTTTGTTAGCAATAACATATATTAATAATGTCAATTCCTTGTATTTATGTTACATACATATGCATATTGTGAATTGTGGAAGGATATTATTACCAGACTTAGTAATTATTTTCTAATTATTGTGATGCACTAATGTGCTTTCTCACATTTATTTATGAGAACTATGCTAAAATTACTAGCGAATTCTAAAACAGATTATAAACTAGTTATAGTAAGTGCATATGTACAAGGCGTTCCAAAAGCCTGGAAAATTAATGGTTTCCCACATAATAACCACATAGTAGCATCACCAAATCATAAATTATTTCAGACAATAAATCATGAGTTGCGTAAACCTTTAATTTTTTTTACATAGGTTTATCATATTAAAATACATATAACAACTAACTTATAAAACTCATATATTTTTACATTTTCGTGTGGTCGCCTTAAGAAATCTTTTACTCTCCTGGAACTTTGAAGAGAAAACACACAAGTAATTATTACAGTTACCCTACTGCATTACTAGTAATGAATTTGCTGCTGATGTTGAATTTGGCGTGAAATTTAGAATTGACGAAATCTTTACCTTGTAAATGTTGGGTTCATTCGCCAGTCAGTATTTCTTTAAAGGTTACGTTTGGACGAACATCGTCCGACAATGGCCCTACCGATGGAATCCTAAAACAAGAACCTTCCAGTTTGGGAAGGAACGGCGTCACAGCGTAGCTCGTATTTACTGTGTAATTGGTGTAGTGTTTGCGTTTGTGTGGATTCTCCTCCGCACTTGGCAAGCCGGAAAGACTAAACATGAATCCATTACACATTCAATATACTATACTTCAAGCGCGCTTATACTCCTTTTCTCCGTTTTCGCGCCAGCCTTACAGGCATGTTTCGACTTTATTGCTCACGAGCTCCCACAGTTTCACTATCAATACGCCGTGTTTGCGGTGGATTTTAAACGTAATTTCAATGTTAATCTGTTAATTTCATATTGGTAAATTGCTCGTAAGAATAAGAGTTAAATTTTAGAAGACCTGTGTTAGATGCGTGTGAGAGATTTAAATGGAATAATTACATTTCCTGAATAATTATATATTGCAGGTAAATATATGGTGCCTCAAAAATGTAAAACGCGTAGAGACAAAATCCGCGAAGACCCAGCTGGATTTGCAATGATGGTGATGTACAGCATGTGCGTTAGCATAGTATTTTTCTCGATGATATTGGTCAACGTCTTTCCGAAGTTTCCATTTTTAATTACATCGTTATTTGAACCACCGATTGCCGTAAAAATTTTGGTTATGGTGGTGCAAGATTTTTTTGTTTTTCATTACATTTGCGGATATATCGCCATGCTGCTTACTTTTGGGTTGCCAGCTATTGAGTACTTATATTCATTTGTGTTTCTTGTTCAGGAGTTGGAGTAAGAGCAATAATAAATTTAAAAAACAAATCGTATTACTAATAATAATAAAACTATCGTTCTTGTTATAGAGGCAAATATAACTCTCCACAGTTGCTAGAGAACAATAGTGACATAGAAGATATTTCAAAAATCTCGAATGCAAAATTGACGATGTCGTTTAAAAGCATGGCCTTTGGTAACATTGTCAGCAGCAAAAACCAGCTGCTCCTAAAAAACTAATGCTGAGCCATGCGTGAATTAGAAAGGAAAATTTGTCTAGTAGTTTCTACCACATAAAAGTTTTTGCACTGGCGAATAAACGGAATAGTCACCTTTGTATTCCAAACTTAAAAAAACTAATATTTGGGAGCTGTGGTCATTGTTATTGCATTTTAGCAACTGTGAAGATAGTTGCATTTGCCTTTTCAACGCCAATATAACCTACAACACCTTCATTTTGATTAAATTTCACAGGCTTGGTAAGCAAAACTACAAAACTAAAGACGAACTACGGACCTCTAAAGAATTTATAAAAATCGTCCGAGGAATGCAATCACTGCACATCCTTGCTATGAAAGTGTACAGCCCGTTTATAATCCCGGCGCACAAATGGTTGTTCCTCGTTCTTATTGTGTACTGCATGTATGGCTGCATCCGCTTCGGGGGACCAATCGGCTTCCTTATGCTCCTAACCGCGGCGACACTTTTGACTTGGCTCATTGCTGCCTTCACTTCTTGTGCCGATCTTTATGACGCATCCATTCTTATGCTGTACAGTTGGAATGCAAGACCACAACCTCCTGTAATGAGAAAATTTATGAAGAGTCTCAAGCCATTCTATGTAAATGTTGGGGCTTATTATTTCATCGATCGCGGATCCGTTCTGACGATGTTTAAATTTATTGTTGAATCTACAACTGATTTGTTAGTTGCTAATTAATTAATCAATGTGTATTAATGCTTGTTCGTTTACAAAAGAAACGTCTCGGGGATTCCGTTTTTCATAGGTCGCAAACACTGAACGTTATCATAAACCTACAGTGTTAAAATTACAATTTTTATCTAAACGTAATTTCAAACATGTATACACACTAATTACATTTATGCAGTAGTTGTTCCTTGATTTTGCAATTTGCTTCAAAATTTGATATACGTATAAATGTGATTTTTAATATCAAATTTGTGTAATTAATATCAGTGATTTGTGCATAGACGATTTTCCAGATAATTTTATGGCAGTTAAATATAAATACGTAGTTTATAAAGAATAACTACTAAATAGTTTATTGTCATGTAATTATATATTGTATTATTATATTATTTATTGCTAAGAACCTGATAGAGTGTCTAGCATAAAATTTGAGTAATTATACGTATTCTAATAAATTACAGTAACGCAATAGCGTTATTAAAAATGTTACTTTTATTATTGTGTACATTATGTGAGTCATATAATCAATGCGTATTTATTTCCCAAATCCACCACAAATATTTAATTACAGCACAATTGTGAACTCGATTTTGTACAATGATGTCCACCTAGCATAATTTATTTCTTTATATAGGTAATTATACGATTATAAAAGCTAAATGAGATTTAATTGATTTATCGCGGTGTAGTTTGTAATTTGAGTAAATTTTTGTGTATATATATTATATATTGGAAAATAAAAATTATATACTTATATATAATTTTTATTTTCCAAGGTGTGTTTGCATCAGAAAATTCAGTGGAATCATTAATTTGAAAGCAAGAAGGTTATCCTTACGAGGATGTCTGTAGTGCGTAATTTGTTTATGAACAAAAGTATTTGGCCTGATTGAGACTTTTGATGAGTTCGAAATTTCACGAAATTTGTATAAGACGACACAAACTTTATTTCCCATCGATTTTATTTGAAAATGTTAGGTCCTCTCACTAGTCAGTATTTCTTTAAAGGTTACGTTTGGACGAACATCTTCCGACAATGGCCTTACCTTTGGGACCCCAAAACGAGAACTTTCCGCTACGGGACGGAACTGCGTCATAAAATAGGGCGAACCTACTGTGTAATTGGTGTAGTGTTTGGGTTTGTGTGGATTCTCCTTCGCACATGGCAAGCCAGCAAGAGGAAACATGAATCCAATGAACATATGAAATACTACACTACATCTGCTCTCATGTCCCTGGTATCAATTTTCCCGCTGATATTGCAAGCTAATTTCGAGTTCATCGCCCATGAACTCCCTTATATGCACTACCTATATGTCGTGTTCGCCGCAGAGTTTAAACGTATGTTCCGATTTTTGTTGTCAATACATTAGATATCTTAAAATTTAATGTGTAAGCAAAGAACGTAACCTCAAGAGGGAAATAGTGTCTATAAATAAATTAGTAATAAAATAATGCAAGCAATTAAAATAAAACATGCATACCGTCGGTGGAGATGCAAAGTAGAACATTTCCATGGGAACCTGAATGTACAATAAGATATCCATTATCAATTCAGTGCAAGATATGATATTCCGTTTAAATTGCATTAAAAACTGAAAACGAAATGAGCTTGTGTTTAAGATTTCGACAATTTGTAAATTATCCCAGGCCTTGCACTTAAATTGATGGTGGATGTCCCACTTTACAGCTAGACCCACATGCAGATAGCCCACTTTGCATCTTCACCGACGATATAAATAATGTGCATGCAGAACGATATATGGTGTCGGAGAAGTTCAAAACATTTCGAGAGAAAGTGGTCGGAGATCCTGTTGGATTCACGATTATGATAATGTACAGCATGGCAGTTATCATAGTTGTCCTGTGTATGGGATTAGTCAACTCTTGGCCAAAGTTACCGGTTTTATTTACGTCGCTCTTTGAGCTACCTGTCTCGATACTCATCCCAGCTATGATGGTCCAAAATTTCTTTGTCTTCCACTACTTGTGCGGATATATTGCTATGATGCTTACTTTCGGACTGCCAGCCATTGAATACTTGTACTCCTTTGTCTTCTTCATGAGGGAGTTGGAGTAAGTAACTTTGCTAGAATTTAAATATACTGACTTGGTTTTTTTCCAATACTGTATATGTATTGCATTTGTATTTCCTACATACTAAACAAAAACCTTATGTTCACATTATTGAAATATAACCATGTAGTACTCTGAATGTTTAAATTAAAATTGCACAGGCTTGGACGGAAACGCTACAAAACAGACGACCAACTGCGAACCTCGCGAATATTCATGAAAACATACCGGGAAATTCAAACCCTGCACAACCTTGCGTTGAAGGTGTACAGCCCATGTATAATCCCGGCACACAAATGGCTCTTCCTCGTTTATATTGTGTACTGCCTATATGGCTGCATTCGGTTCGGTGGACCATTAGGCATGATCATGTTTCTGACCGCAGCTACATTCATACTTTGGCTAACTTCTGCATTCACATTTTGCGCCGTCATTTATGAGTCCTCGATTAATATGCTCCACAGTTGGAATACAAGTCCACAACCTCTATATGTGAAAAAATTCATGAAGAGCCTGAAACCACTCTGCGTCAACGTTGGGGGTTATTATTTCCTTGATCGTAGCTCCGTCCTGACCATGTTCAAATTTATCATTGAATCCACTACTGATTTACTTGTTGTCAGTTAATCCGAATAAGTAGTTAATTCTTTATTTTGGGGTAGTAATTTTACCAAAATTTAACTTAAAATCAATGATCTTTTGTATTGTTATAATAAAAAATTATAATTTTTATCATGAACTTATGTACCAAAGTATCAAGAATATTAATTTTAACATAGTACGTTCATTTTTTACGGTTACGCGGAAGATTTATTTTGTTTAGTCCGTGTTTGGACGTGATAATTTTAGCATACTTTATCATAAGTATAAATCAGAACTAGAAAAATATTAATAAATTATCGAAGTAATTTCTTTGTGCCATATTTTCTAAATTGTTATATTGTTAGAATTCAAAAATATAAGAGATTGGATTGATTCATTCTTTTTCCATATAAGGGCAACAGATCGTTACTCACTAAGATGCAAAAGTCCGCCGGAAACAATTTTAACTAGTATTTGTTCATCATTTCTGAGAATGGAAGGATTGTCAAGTCGTAAATTAGTATACAAGAAGCCGTGCTGTCCAACAGAAGCAAAATGTGTGCACAAACGTTTCATGAACGTTTGTCTTGTGACGAGCAGATTTGGGTAGCATATTTATGCAATGAATAAATAATAACTCATTTCTCGCAAAGGGAATGTAAATACTTGAAAATCTTCAATAATGTACGTACATGAACGAGTTACACACGGTTTAATGTTCACCATTAATGTGAGTGCTAATGTTGATGCAAAATGAAATTTTGATTTACTGAATGAAATAATATGCATTTGTGTATATAACGCGTTAATATTAATTAATACCTCAAATACCACAATCGAAAACTTTTCAAATCCTAAGAACAGATTTTTTTTCAACAATTTTATTACTACTGGAAATATTTTCATAATGTATTTTACCTATCATTTATTACAATTTATAATATTGCTAATTAGTCGTGCCATTAGCTTGTCTACCTTAAAATTCTAATCACAAAAAAGCAATAACGATTTTAATACATCTTGTTTATTAGCACCTTTTCCATTGTGTACTAACATTTGTAATGTATTTCCATATCAGATAATACATTTATAAATGAATATTTATGGCAAATTCCAGCAGAAATAATTTTGTTACAACAGCTGGTGTAATAGATTCTTTAGGCTTCCCTAATCTTTATTTAATACTGTACATGTATAATAATTATAGTCATAATTTTGTAGGAGCATTACTTATTTTCAGTTCCGTCGTAATTATATTCTCATTTGGGGTAATTATTATGTCTATGAATTTTCTGCTTCTAAGACGGGGGACACATTTCAAAATAGGTTCAAACTGTATAAACCCACTGTCGTGCATTTCCATGCAGGAGGTAATTACATATATTTAGACAAGGACATCTGTACATAGTCCACGAAAATATTTTTTATAAAGTGATTCTGAAAAAGTTGGGAATTTCATGAAATTTGCTTAAAACGACAAGATTTGGTTTCTACAGAAAAGGTTTTAATGTTGAAAATCTGAATCTGCTATCGGTGAACGGCCTGAATGAGCGAAACGGACGTCAAAAATCTCCGGAGTGCACCAGTGCACGAATGTATAACAAATATAGTTAATGGAAAACGTTAATGGCAATTTGTTTTGCCAAATTACGTATTAAAAAATATAAAAATAATTATACTACGTGCACTAGGTCGGTTTTCGAGGAGACAGAGTTACAAGTGATGGTTTACGCAATTTCTAGATCTCGCTTCGCTCATAAAAATGTTGGGCCCACTCGCTAGTCAGTATTTCTTTAAAGGTTACGTTTGGGCAAACTTCTTCCGTCAATGGCCTTACCACTGGGACTCCAAAACGAGAACGTTCCGTTACGAAACAGACCTGCGTCACAGAATACTGCACATCTACGGTGTAATTGGTGCCGTAATCGGGTTCCTGTGGATGCTAATTCGAACCTGGCAAGCCGACAAGAGGAAGCATGAGTCCAGCGAGTATATGATGTACTACACTACATCTGCCCTCATGTCCCTTGTATCCATTTTCCCGCTCATATTGCAGGCTAATTTCGAGTCCATCGCCCATGAACTCCCTTCTATGCACTACCAATATGTCGTGTTCGCCGCGAAGTTTAAACGTATTTGAACTACTTTTTTTACGTAAATTAGATTATACATATGATTATTACTTATAATTAATTATGCGTAAGCTTTCGATTTCCTATACATTTCCTATTTTCAAATTTTCGTATACATATATGTCATAACAATAAAATTGTAATGAAACAATGCACACAGGACGATATATGGTGTCGGAGAAATTCAAAACATTTCGAGAGCAAGTGGTCGGAGATCCTGTTGGATTCACGATGATGATAATGTACAAATTGTGTGTGATCATAATTGTCGGGTGCCTGGTAGTGGTCACCGCTTTGCCGAAGCTCCCCATTTTATTTACGTCACTCTTTGATCTACAACTCGCCATACTAATCCCAGCCTTGCTGGTTCAAAATTTCTTTGTTTCCCACTACTTCTGCGGATACATCACAATGCTGCTTACTTTCGGATTGCCAGCCATAGAATATCTGTACTCGCTTGTTTTCCTCGTCAAGGAGTTGGAGTACGAAAATAATAGTAAATATCTTTACAATTGAGAAAAGTCATGGAGAAAGTATTTGAATATGTTCAACAATTGGATTATTTAATAAGATAATGATTGCTGCATCGTTCTAATTAGAAAAGAAATTCTTGTAATAAATTTACAAAGTAAACATTTTACTTATAATAATTTTATTGCAATATTGCAGACTTGGCAGGAGTAACTACAAAACCAGCGACAAACTCCGAACCCCCAGGGAATTCATGAAGACCTACCGGGAAATTCAAACCCTGCACACCTTTGCGTTGAAGGTGTACAGCCCGGTTATAATCCCGGCACACAAATGGCTATTTCTCGTTGATATTGTGTACTGCTTGTATGGCTGCATCCGGTTCGGTGGACTCATCGGCTTCATTATGTTTCTGACCGCATTTACACTCTTGCTCTGGCTCACTTCTGCATTCACATTCTGCGCCATCATTTATGAATCATCCCTTAATATGCTCCACAGCTGGAATACAAGCCTGCAACCGCCCATTGTGAGAAAGTTTATAAAGAGCCTCAAGCCACTCCGTGTTAACGTTGGGGCGTATTACTTCCTTGACCGTGACTCCATTCTGACGATGTACAAATTTATCATTGAAACGACTACTGATTTACTTGTTGTCAGTTAATGTGTATAGAAACATTATAAGCACTCAATTTGTATGATTTATTCTCTAGTGATTTGGTTTATTGTTGAATAGTTAGCTATATTAATTTAATGAATTTGTGCCATATTTTTTAAATGTTTTATTATTAAAATTGAGCAAAGCTATTAAAAAATAAAAGTTGAATTTGTTTCATTCGTGTTGCATACATATGGTCGGAGTGTATAGCGTTACCCATAATATAAATTATGTGAAAGCCAGCCGTAAACTGATTTGTAACAATTCTGAGAAAGAAGGGGAATGTCGAATGTAAATGTGCACACGAAGTCAGTAAAAAACGTGTGCACAAACGTTTTTCGAACGTTTATCTTATGACGAGCACGCAAGATATTTATTATGTGAGTAGCACATATGTACTATAGAGAATACTCTTATATATGTAGGTGGCTCAAGGGTGTATTCCCTACAATATAGTGTAAATGAATATAGATATAGATGGAATAGTGTATATAGGTATACAGTAATATAATGTAAGCTTTATTAAACAATCATATAACACGATGTAAATAGCCAATCCAGCAATATGACTCAATTCTCATATAAACATATATAAATATAAAGTGTATAGGTATAAAGGTAAGTGTGTATAACGATATTCAACATGTAGTCGTAATAAGTATAATAATAATAGTAATGTAGGATAGATAAGTACAATATAAATAATATAAGTAATGTGTATAGTGTGTATAAGTATATAGCGAGTATAAGTATGTAAATAATATGTATAAGTGTGTATAAGTATATTGATATAACGTCAACAAGATTCAGACGCTTACGAGCAACAATAATAACGACCGTAGTATAAGGAATTTATATAAAGGAGTAAATCTGACCAATACTTATATAGTAAAGATAATGACAATGAATATTTGTGTGTATAATATTTAGGCAACTAGAAGAGAACCTCTCCCGGTTGGTTCCCCTGCTTTTCTATCCGAGTACCTCAGACGGTTGAGCAGAGAGTGTCTCCGGATCGGAAAAGCAGGGCTTTTATACCCGGGGAAGGTTCAGAATTATTGGCTAACTATAAATACATCCATTAGGATTAATCTTTCGGAGCGACCGGCATTATTTCTATTAACATGATCTAGAAAGTTCTTAATACAATTTCTAAGATAACAGATACTATAATAACACACTGGTAGTCATAGCAATTGGGAGTCGGAGAAGATTGGAATGGCAGTCTCCATAGTAACTTGATGCATATATGAAGTAAGTGAGGATTGTAAATCCTCACACAACTCTCTCCCAAAAGAAAGACTGTGCATATGGCCGAGTTCACCCAAAATTCAGCATAGTGACCACCAGTTCTTCCTCAGGATTCCACATGATATGGGTTCGGCACTGGTAGTTATTTCCCGACCGACTTTTCTTCCGGAACATATAGACTCGAGGTGTGTATGTAAGTACACAACCATTGTAATGGACTCGCTTTTCACAATCCTCTTTGCCGATCACTAACTTACTTACTCTCCCACCTTCCAGCAGGTTAATTCTCACACCGGGTACAGTAAGAGCTACTTCCAGATTATTGCCCGTAATCTTAATAAGCTCCTTTTGCGGTGGAGTAGATAGTTCCGGCAGAAATATTCGTGGACTAGGGGGTGGTGACGAGGCTGTAGCGACTGGAATGCTTGATGGACACACTTGTTTGGATGATTTTGCTGTTTTCTTGGAATTTGTCGGCGGTGGTTGTGGGAGGAATTTGGAGCGAGCGGGTACAGGATGGACAATCTTTCGTTTTGGAACCACATGCTTGATATCATGAACTTTTTCACAGAACTCGCGCCGAACTAACTCTTTCGCTTTTACCACACTAAATTGTTGTTCTTGTCGCTTTTTCTCGTCAAATCTTCTATGAGTTTCGGCTAGGAATAATTTTCTGGCTTCAACGACCCGGTTCGCGTGGGATGCGGCCGAACGTCCCTTTTCCCGTCTAATTTTACTAGGCTTCTTCGCCTTGCCATTTGCCCGAGTGCTCGGGGAGGTTTCCACAAAATCCCTGTAATATTTGGTGTCCACACGGATCTTCAATCTAGCTGGAAATGTCAATGAAACGGACATTAAGCAAATAAAACATTGACCTCTCACAATAAACAATACATTTAGAAGTATTTATGCAATCGGACAGGCTTTATTATTGATACTTGATTAAATATGCCCAAACGAAATGATTAATTTAAAATAAAATTCTTAATGCTGGATGTTTGAATTTGGACTGAATTGATTTAAAGAAATAATGAGAGTATAATAGAAATGTTGACGGACAATTGAACTTGTTTACGAAATTTCAAAAATGAAATATTAACGTTGACGGAATTAAAAATTACTTAATAACAATATGCGAGCCAAGCAAAGTACTGGTCAGTATTTTTACTCTTTTATAATAAATAAATTCATACCTTCGTCAGTTTTTGGGCCGAGCTGATATTCAGAAGCTTTGAATGGAGCCATTGCAAATCTGATCCCCGCAGATCATACACTTCAGATCACCAAAATTGAGTAGTATTTATGAAATTATTGCTTATAAAACAAGGAATTCTATGATTTTAAATTCGGAATTAAAGTGAAACGGTACTCCTACAAATAAGAATTGAGTGTATGACTTATGACTGTGATATTGTTGAGCGGATTTTGGTGTATCCCCAAGAAAATGAAAATGAACAGTTGCAGGGAAAATGGAAAAGCGAAAATTATTCGGTTCGTTTATATATATTGTACAAATAAGGTTGAGCACCGTACGAATACAGAGAACAGAAAATTTCATGAAAGACGCCAATGAAAGTTTTAGTCTTGTGCGGCAGTACGACTTTCGCGCGCGGTGTTGCCGGGCAAGGATAATGCACTGTAACGAAAATATCGATCCCGAAGTCTAAGAGTTTACCATATCTCTAGTGTGAGACCCATTACACATAGTGTTGAAAATCTCAATGACAAGGGTGTGCAGCTTTCCATTTATTGAAGTTTGGGGCATAATGAAATCATAACAAATTTTATTTATTGGTATCAAATTGTTTTTATACATAGCGTATGCACCACTCCCCCCAAAAATAAGAAATAAAAACTTAATAAATTATTGAATTCCAAATAAAATATTTAACTAAAAGAATGCAATGCCCGACATACAAACGTAAGGGTGCAAATTAAACTATCCGAAATGAAATCATGTTTACTACTTTAATCGAAAATTGGTGTAAAATCAATGCTAAATTACAAATATACGAGGATATTTAAAACAATTGAACCTAGGCTAAATATTTACATATATATATACAAATAACAAGAATGCAATAGCTTCAAGCCAATAACTGTACATGTCGCAGTTCACCTACAATACGCGGCCACTGAAGCAGCAAGGTCCCAAACGCGGCCGCGAAGTGCACCAAAAACCAGACTTATCGCGGAGGCAACCCACAAGACGATTTATTCCATTTTATATTTACATATTGATAGTGTTATATTTTGAGTGAAACTATTTTGACATTATTTCCAAAGTATCTCCGCACTGCAGCGTTTGGCTTCCACTCACACGTGTTGCATGATCCGTTTATAGGGGCAACGTTTACAATCATACCATTCACTCTCCAATGCTCCATTCACTCTTACATTTTTAACTCAATCGCCGCCTACTTGCTAGCAGTACATTGACACGTTGTTAAATATCACAGTTAAATTAGTTATTTGTTGACAATAGTAAACAAACCAATCTCGCCAGGTTGCCAAACTAGAAGCCTATTCGGGCGCACATACCAGATCCGCATCCCGAGACAAAACAAAATCCAGCTACCCACATGAAGCAGGTGACCGCAACAAATCACAATACCAAACCTGAGCCATTGCATTTCTCACGTAGGTCATAGATACTATTCAATTGATATATCGGCTAGTTTCAGACGAGAAACATGCAAACGACCGATAAGTTTGTGTGTTTTTGGACATTGCAATTCACAGATACTATGTGAAATCATTTTAGATATTATAAACGGACCACAGTACTTCTTACATAGGGAAGCTGTTATTCCCTTAGCAGTGTCTGAGATGTTCAAAGCCATAGTGTAAACCATGTCTCCCACGGTATATTTTGAGGGTGTTCGTTTTTTATTGTATATGTCCATATATACTTGTTGACTGTCAAGTGCATTAGATCTTGCAATATCTAGAATAAGTTGCATTCGCTCTGCGACATCATCGTCTCGATCAATAGATGAGCTAGTTACACCCAGTTTTGAGTCGAGAGGTGTCCTTAACTCGCGACCAAAGTTGAGGTAGGCTGGGGTAAACTTAGTAGTATCGTTTACTGATGAGTTAATAGCAAACGCAACTTCCTCTAGTTTCTTATCCCAGTCTTTGCATTTCTCAATTTGAGTTACAATACGTTCTTTGACAGTTTGATTATACCTTTCGCATGGGTTACTTTGCGGATGATAAGAAGCAATTTTCCATGACTTGACACCCAGAGCATCACACCATTGCATGAAACGTTTTGAAGTAAATTGAGACCCGTTGTCAGAGGTCAGAGTCAATGGAAATCCCCATTTGAGAAACACAACCCACAATTTCCGAATAATACTTGCTGCAGTGGCTGCTCTTAAAGAAAACAATTCAACATATTTAGTAGCGTAGCAAGTAACCACCAGCAAATATCTATTACGTTTAGCAGTTGCTATATATGGACCGAGCAAGTCGCAGCACACATTATCCCATGGATCTCCTATATTGGGTGAAGTGCCTATTCCGACTGAATGAGTGCGACCTGCTTTACTGAGCTGACAGACCGTACACCGATGTACGTGTTTAGCAACTGATCGACGCATAAATTTCCAATAGAAGCGTTCTTCAATACGCTTGTAAGTTTTTCGGATGCCCATATGACCTGCTATATCCCTTGAATGGTAATATTCTAAAATCTGACTAACCAGGATTTGAGGAACCCATAATTTCCAGAATTTAGACTCATTCTCCCATACCTTATTTAGGGATCCGACGTACTTATAAAGGCAACCATCTTCCGCCACCATAGTGTCACGAGCAAGTTTTACAATAAGGCTAGATTCAGCGGAGTCAGGGTTTTGGAAGTACTTAATGACCGCGGCTAATTCGGGGTCGTTTTGCTGGGCTTTAATAAAACTTTTTCGACTTATATGTTCGAGATTGCCTATAGAGTTAACCTCAAACATACGTGATAAAGCATCCGCCGCTTCATTATGAATGCCCCTTCGATACAACACATTGAATTTGTAGCCTTGAAGCTCCAACATCCACCTAGCAATTCTACCAGTAGGGTCTTTAATAGTCTTAAGGTACGTCAGAGCTCGATGATCAGTTTCGACGGTGAAACTAGTAAGTTCAATGAAGCCTTTAAATTTACGGATAGCGTATATAATTGCTAATGCTTCTTTCTCAGTAGTAGAATAGTTTCGTTCAGCTGGTGTTAAACCCCTACTAGCAAACCACACAGGATATTTTAGGCCCTCGCGATCTTGAGCGAGGATACCGGATATTCCTGTGTCTGAAGCATCCGTCATAATTATAAAGGGTTCATCTAAACGTGGCATAAATAGACAAGAAGCTTCGTTAAGCCCGTTTCGAAGGGTGTCAAAGGCAACTTGGCAATCGTTTGTCCAGATGAACTTAGCGTCTTTACGAAGCAATCGATATAAGGGTCTAGCGGTATTTTCGAATTTCTCGAAGAAATGACGATAAAAACCGACCATACCTAAGAAACGCTGTACCCCTTTTACATTCTTAGGAACCGGATATGCATCTAGAGCTGCTAATTTATCACCTAAGGGTCTATACTTTCCATCTCCAATCAGGTAACCAAGAAATATCACGGATTTCTGCGCTATCTGCACCTTTTTGGGATTCACATGGAACCCATGTCTATGGAGTGCAGTCATCACTAGCTCCAGATGTAGCAGATGTTCTTCTATAGATTTACTCCAGATGATCGCATCGTCAACATATACTATTACATATATCCACAACCCATCTTCCAGGGCCTGCTCGACAGCATCTTGGTACGTAGCTCCAGAGTTTTTCAAACCAAAAGGAACTACTTTGAAGCGAAATAACCCTTTTGGACCTCTAAATGCTGTTTTATTTCTGTCATCCTCTGCTACCGCGATGTGGAAATAACCGGATGGGGCGTCGAACACCGAGAACCATTCACCATTTGATAAGGCAACTATAACATCTTGTAACCGAGGAGCGCAGTTCTTATTCGCTACCGTTACTTCGTTCAGTTTCCTGTAATCAAACGTGACCCTATACCCCAATGTACCATCGCCATTTTTCTTAGGGACAATGACCGCCTCAGAGGACCATGGACTTTCGCAACGCTCGATCAAATCCAGATCCAGAAGTTCATCAACGGCATTTTGGAATATAGCTCTTTTAGCTGGAGTCATTGGTCTGGGCTTGCTAGCAATTGGCTTTGCGTCACCAGTATCGATTCTATGCTGGACTAAATCACACCGGCCTGGAAGCTTAGTAAACATGGATGAAAAAGTACTAAACAATGCTATCATTCTATCTTTCACGTCGCCAGAGAGATTTTTGTTAGCCTCGATATTGTCTAACACCATGTCGAACTCCGTTTGAGAACTATTCTTATTTCTGATTGTTTCGATTACACCGTCATCGGTGTCATCGTCGTCAATTGCTGTAATAACATTAATTTCGATACTTTTAACATCGGCAGGGCTTTGATGGATGCTCCAGGAGCCGTCATTGACATGGACAGAAATTCCGTGCTGCCCAAGAAAATCTCTACCGAGTATCGCTTCGCGTTTCGCGGTTGACATAATTATAAATTTCTGGGCAAAATTACCCAATGGACATGTCATTGGAACGGTAACGGACCCGTCAGTTTGGCCAACACCATTTACCGTCCGTACGGGTAATGCTTTGGAATCTACTACTAGCTTTCTATCAGCTACTAAATTAACAAATTTACCTCCTAATACACATACACTTGAACCAGGATCTAGTAACGCTGCAGTTTTCTCTCCTAATACTTCTATTTCCATACAAACCGCTGGGAAGTCAAGAAAATCTACATCGTTGGGAATAGCGTGAGGCTGAATTGATTCCACCTGGGCTTCCCTCACATTCGGCCCAGAGGTCTGTCGTTTCCCGCTCTGGAGTCGACTGTCCTATTCGCAGAATTTTCTCTACTTCTGAATCCATTTTGATCAGGTCGAAAAGGTGACCTACCTCTATCGCCGCTAGAATTTCTATTAGCGCTGCCATTTGTTTGAGAGTCCCGACCTCTATCTGCTGAAGGACCTCGCTGCTGAGCTGATCCGCTGGGCTGACTACGGTTCTGCTCTGATCCGTTTTGGCCATAACGAGGTCTTTCCCCTTGGTGTCCTGTTTCCTTATCACGTCCCCTGTCTAGACTAGGATCTCGTGATCGATTATCGGACCTGAACCTATCATCTCTGCTTGCGCTATTATCCCTAGGATATGGACTATTACTTCGCTGAAAGCGGGATGAATTGTCCCCAGACGACCTTCTCCATTGATGATCTGTATCACTCTCCGACTGTCTAACTCGATTAATAGGCCTAGGGTGGTGGAAACTATACTGATCAAATGAACCTCGTTGGATGTCGGGAACTGCCTTATTCCGTGACTGCAAACTAGATGCAACGCCCTTAGGGTCTTTATATGCCAGCGAAGGTTCCAAACCATAGTCCGATGTAGGCGACCGATATTCCCTGTCCAAAGCTACGCTGTACTGAGCTTGATATGCAATTTCCATTAAATCTCTGATAGTTCTAAAGTCGCGCCCAAGAGCATTTACTTTCTCTCGGTAGTCTGGGTGCATCAACTCGATAACCTTATCCGCCCTTACTTTCTCGGGAATTGCTGGATTTATACGCTCATAAAAATCATCAATGACGCATACGAACTTGGAAAGTGGTTCATCAATACCCTGATATCTGTTATCCAGCTCCCTAAGCATCCTCTTGGAATAGTTACCAGTCTGAAACTCGCGCCTGAAATAAAACTTGAAATCAGCAAAGTTGGTAAAGTGAAACATCTTCAAAACGCGCCTGTACCAGAGATAAGCATCGTCTACCAGAGCATATGGAATAACGAGAGTAAGCATATCACTGTCCTCATAGCCTACAGCTACCTGATACTTCTCGAGTTCTAGGAGAAAATCATATGGGGTCTTTTGCTCGTGGGCTCCTGCATACTTAGGTATAGATACATCCTTTGATCTCAGTTTCTGGGTGGTATTATTAGCGCTACGATTATATGGACCGCGACTATACATTTCAGGTGGTGCGCTCCTGCTATTATGCACTACAGGATGGTTTCGCAAAAATGGCTGCATGTTTAGTTCG
>JAQGAK010002016.1:0-24035 GCA_034696945.1 Lipothrix lubbocki
AATTGATGGAAATAAATGTGCAGGAAATTCTAAAAAACTTCGAATTTAGTACCACTACCACTGTATTAACATTATTGCACGTCAAATATAAACGCGATGAACTAGAAAGTAATTTATTCTTTGTGTTGTATTTTTTGCACTAACATCAGCAGCGATTTCAGAAAAGTCAACATCCCCCTAAATTTGCAAGACCGTCCGCCGAAGATGCTCCTGAGCAAATAAAGATTGAATTCAGCTTAGAGTAAAAAGAACTGATTCACTTGGAGCGGGAATGCTAAAAGCAACTGCGATATTTTTATGTGCATCTACGTCAATTCCATTCAGCTTTCTCGGTCAATATCAAGAACCTTTATTGCAAAGCTTTTTTAAACTTCTACCTTTTTAATCCTCCTAATCCACTGATTCGCTTGCCTATTTCTTTTGCTCCGTTGAGGAATTCTTGTTGCCCCTACAAAGAAACAGTCGCTAAAAGGTTCAAATTTTCTTTTTCGTGATTTTTTGCTATTAAATACCTCATATGTCAATTTTGCTGGAAATGACAACGGCATTGATTCTTGATGTACATAAATGCAACTTACAAATGGATTCAACGCCCTTTAAAGTGTCTAATGTTAGCGTTAAATTAAATCTGATTTTACATAATTCTTCAACCTCCGAATATTGTGCTATGTACAAAAAACATTAAAATAATAGTAAGTTGACACGAGCACACTTTATCACTTGAGCACGATTGGATCATTTCCGAGATGCTTGGTGAGAAGCATGATTACCTTGATTCTTGTATATGCAAGAGCTCGTGACTTTCTTTACCTTTACGTCCTTCAACTTAGGAATTTCCGCTTGCTTTCCTTCTGTAAGAAAATATTCCTTTCAAGGCCAAAGTCGTAGTCATTTTTAGCTCCTCTCAGGATCAGGAACAACAGCAGAAATCGATGCTGCTCAGTCGACCGTTAGTCTTGAAATTTGTTTAAGTATCATTATGTGCTTACCTATACATGTTTGTATTACAAATTTTCCCTTCCCTGGGGCGTCCTGAAACGAAATAATGTAATATAATTAACCCTATAAACAGAAATTATTTTTCTTTTCTTCACATGACCTTCATTAAATTCTATTTCTGGAATGACGGATTAAAACTTTATAATTTCTGGGGAATTTTACAAAAAATAAATTTTACAATTACGCTATTTTGGCGGAGGAAATGTGAAATAATAAATAAAAAAAGGAAATATCTGTATTTTAATAATTTTAGGAAATACACACAATTAAGCACGTGGACTGATTGTGAGCCCTTCTGCTACGTAGAAAATATATTATTCTCATAAATCCGGAAGCTCGTGAGTTACAGCGATCAAATTGCCCGGAGGAGACAATATTTTCTTTTCGAGATCGGCATAAATGGCATAAAATAGCTTACGCAAGTTTAAGTTGTAATTAACTCGAGACGACTTTGTAGCTATGCGAAATAATATGCTGGATCGGTAGTTTGCCATTTGGAAATCTGACCACTTGGCAATGTGCGATCCATGCAGCGTGGGGTTTACTATTATCTGTAGAATGGGGCAAGAATTAATTTACATAAAAGGAATTCCTGGAATTTATTTAATTCGGTTTAATGAAAAGATCAAAATATGGAGTTGAGCATAAAACTAATTTAAAATGTGGAGATGAAATAATTAATTAATTAATTAAATTGTAATTATAGGCAAAAAGTTACAGAAATAATGTAAATAAAAAAACAAAACCTAATTTCGGTTTGTTCATCACGTCATATTCAATAAACTGCGCTCTGATTAAGCTATAAAGTTACTTGACCGTGCTACTAAACTTTTACCGGCGACTAACTTTGCAAATTAATTTGCGAGAAGCAGCAAAATGATGATAATTTCACTAAATTTCCATTTAAAAGCGTTAACATACCCAATGAAATTAAAATAAACCAAAGGACAATAATTAAAACATCACATAAATTAGAAGGCAATTCAGTAAATAATGTAACAAAAATGCAGCAGAAGTAAAATATTGGAAAAAAAGCAAGAAAATGTTTAAAATGTCACAAAACTTTATAAAAACTTTTCTCATTTTATCCTAAACATTCAAATGTCAATATTCCGATCAACTTCTCCCCAGTTTAGACCGCTCTCCTATATCAATTTCAAAAATAATTTTTAATATATTATGTTTCTAGACAATACAAAGGCAACGATCCCATAGAAGTAAATAAAAATAAAACGGATAAAATATTCACGGATATCCTGCCTTGTTGGCGTTGCTGGATGCACATCTCTATATTATGTACATATATAATGAACTTTCAAAATCTGATTTATTTTTTGACGGATGACATCCAAACGTGTCACGGAGGTGCAAAGACAGTAAATTCTTCTTGCATGTGACAGTAAAAAAAATTCCCCCGACACCGACGTCGTGAGATTGTGCATTTTGCTAATGGAACGCATGCATTATATGTAAGTACATCATGCACGTAGAGCCCAGTGGGAGTTTCCCCTCCGTGACGCTTTGTCTCTATAATTGTCACTTTGACAAGCGGACGTTTTTGTTCGAATTTGCACATTTTTATGCAGAAATTACTGTTTATTTATCTGTGTAAAAAATAGCATTTCCATCCAAAGCTGTAGAAGTTTCTCTGTGAAAGTTGTATCTAGATGTATACAAAACTGCAGAATTTTCTCTCCAAAACAGTAAAATCTCCCCACTTGACGATGACAATCTGAAGTATAATTCAAAATTATGTTGATGCTCAACGTGATGCGATTGCTGTGCAATTCCAGCACAAAAATATTGCACGTGCTTCAAAGTCATTTTTTCACACAGTGACTTTTCGTGGAGCTCGTCCACTCCTGCTGATTCTCGAGTTCACAGAGAAAGTTGCATTATGTAACTTTCTGCCTTTCTGAACAGTTGTGCCTAGTAAAATGGATGCTTATATAAATAACAAACTCGTTTAGAATATTAGAATCATATTTTTATTGTCTGAAGTTCCTACCATTCCAATATCAAATATTAATGTTTCCGTGTGTGTAAATTTAATTAGCGCTTTAAATATTGTTAATAAATAATTGCTACTTTGATGATGTTGGAAAATTTTTGATATTCTTTGGGGTTCATGACTGCTGGCCCAACTTTAAAATCTTCTGTCGGTGTAGAAATTTCCAGTATTTTTCCATTTTGAAACTTATCCCTGCAATAATTAAAGAGGACTTAACTTCTATGTAAATAAAATTGTACAAAACTTGTACACTAAATTGGAAGTTAAATTTTATAAAACAATTTTAGATATGAATTTAAAGTATTAAATGTACGATTTTTACTTCCGGGTTTTTATTAAGTCATTTTTTTAATCTTGTATTTAAATAGTTTAATTTCTTATCTATGCACGTATTTTTTTATGTATTTTAAAAGCTTATTTTATTTTATCCATCTGCTTTTATTTCTATTGCACATTGTTCCTACTTAGATCACTTGATTATGTCCGTGATCAGTCTAAGTTCAATACTGATTTTATTTTTATTTTTTGTACTTGGACGCCACTCACTGCACTGGGGCGTCACCAACTGGGATAATTTAGATCAGTTTTCGTCAACTGACTTATTAAAGATAAAATTTGATTGAACTTGTGGAAAACCCATTAAAACAACGTGGGAAAAATTGGGAAACAACAATAAAAAACATACAAGCTACAAGAAAAAAACATGGAAAGAATGCAAGTAAAAATTAGAAAGCACGAAAATGTTGACAATATTATTTAGTTATTTAATCAATCATTTTTTTTGCTGAAAGTTAATTATTTCCAAACACATTTGATATTGAATTGATTTATGAGTTTTAAAAACAAGGAACCAAATCAAAAATTAAAAAAGGGAAACATGTGGATTTTTCAAAATCGTTCTTGCACACCTGAACATCATCCGCTTCGTATTGAACTTGAAACATTAAAACTTTCAATCCTGGGAAGATAACTTTCGCCCGATGTACCAGCTTCTTTCTGTTTTATTAAACCCCTTAAAGATAACTCGAAAATTAAAATATGCAAAACATTAACCAAAAAGCCAATATTTACTGCAGCTTGTAAGCAAAACATTTCAACAAGAAAGCAAAAAAAAAACAAATATTAGTTGTATAATTTTTTGATAATTAGCTGAATAATAAAAAAACGAATTAATTAACTCGCTTTGAATACAAAAATTGTGAAGAGATGATAAAAATTAACTTCAACGCCAATTACACGAAGGCTGGAAACATCCGTGGAAGAATAGTTCAATTTTTCAGCCGAAGTGGTGGGTAGATATTTTTTAAACTCCACTTTATTCAGTTTTTAACCTAGTAAAATCTAAATGTCAATACAGTCGACACTGCAAGTTTCTGCATACAAATGAATTTTGATGGTAAATGCAAAACATGATAAAACTAGATCTTTTGAATTTCTTTGTTCTAGTAAATGTTTGAAAATGGTGCAACCAATTTTCATTATCGTAAAACCACACTGAGAAAGTAGCCCAACCTGCCTCAAACACAATAACAACATCAACAAAATAGACCACCGGAAATTCTTATCTTGATTTGATTGTGATTTCTAGAGTGTTTTCAGTTGACGCTGCGAAATTGAGGTTCATTTTTTCAGTGCATTTGTGTTGTATACACGCATTCAGAACAAGTATCGCCTCATCCTGACCATTAAACATTTGTGGAATGAGCACAAAGAAAGGTACCCGAAGGCTTCTGAGAGTGAGCAGGTACTTGAATTTTAGGATGGCCACGTACCTCCTAATATACTACATTCATCTTTCTTAGCGCTTACATTTATTTCACATCTTATTGCTAACGACATGGTCAAAAAAGTAATGATCGGCGTCAAAACACTACTGAGAAAAACACCAGAAAATAGGTAACTGTTCAGGGACCTGCGTTCTTTAGAACTTTCGTTTCTACTGTTGGTTTTTCTACTCTCAGCTCAAAAATGTATCAAATTCCATTACACGTGGCCTACTCAATAAACTTGCTCGTGTTGATTGAAGTAATATAACCTATCAAAATATAGATTATTTTCTTAAATTGTGGTGTTTTTTGTAATATTTTTATATTGCTTTTCAGGTATATCAGTACTCATGGAAATAACCTTGAAACTCTCAAAATTCTTGACAACTCAGGAAATAACATTTTAGCTCAGCAACGTGGGCACCTAAATGAAGATTATAAGACTGAGAAAATTATATTGTTTAACTTCTACTATTTAGTATACCAATATGAAATGTTTATAAATTAGTACAATGTACAATGCCCCAAATAAAAATCCTAATGTTATACTTGCATCTCAAAGGAAACAATCTGACAATGATCTGAACAAAAGCACAAGCATCTATTATGTCGCTTGTGATTAAACTCCATTACTTTTAAAAGGATTTCTTCCTACAAGAAAACGAGAAAAATAAGATTGTTAAATAACAAATAATTATTTTAAAAAATACAAACGAGCTCCGCAGCAACATAGGAAGCTTATATAGAAGAATTTTCATGGTAAGTTTTATTTGACAAATGTTACACCTATGGATTCCTCTTTTGCAAATGTGTAATTCAAAATTTCATGAGAAACTGAATTAATAAATCATAAACTCTGATTCTCAAACGCAGAACTTGAGAAACTCTCACTTCCGTACATACGTCTCATGTAATGGTGGACATTTAATAAAATACATTCCCCCAAACGCAGGAACCCAAACTGCTGCCGATGGTCAGAGGATTGGTAAAAAGTAAAGAACGGCGTCAAGATTGAAGAAAACAGAATTACCAGCATCATCATTGTAAACAAGAATTGACACACAGAGAAAAGTGTAGGAGGAGAAACCTTAAAAGATTGTGAACGCCAGGAATGCATACAGCAACGCCAGCGACGGAAGGAAAGAAATTCTAGCAACGGCAATTGTGCACAGCAGCGGAGATCTTCAGTCGTTGGATGGCGAGGGAGCAGGAAGGAGTGGGATGAATGGCACTTGAGTGTTGAGTTTGATGTCTCTCTCAACATAACTCATCTGATTAATATTACGTCTATATTACTCCTTTATAGGCCGTTAATTTCCGTAATTTATTACGATTACATATTTTGCCGCAATTTAATTACCCTTCCACAAAAGCGTAGGGACGTTAAGAGGATTTAAGTGGACCCTAATTCAGGGCGTTGTGATCGTAAAATTAAAGATTGTTTTAGCGAACAAGGCATAATAAACTTTTATATCAGTACGGAGTTGAGCGACTAAAGCTAGTTGAGCATAGGAATAGTGAATAATTATCCGTCTGGAATTATTTTACTGGACTATTTAACGGAATAACTATACCGTCTAGAAACAACCAGAGGTTGTGTTAAATTAACATAATAGTGTATTTAAAAAATTTCATTAGCTAGAAGTTACGATTACGAATCGATGAAGGAATAAAAGGAAAGTTGATGGGAAACGTCGGCTTAATCATCACATTACCTATACAGACTGTATGTTGGGAGCATGTTTAGTTAAAAATTAAAAAATCTCACGTACTTTTTGTTATTACATCCCGAACTACTCAATAACTTGACTATAAATAAAATTCAGAATTTTAAACTCATAAAGAAAAAATTTGTTCAATTTGACCTATATAACAAACCAAGTACAAGAAACGTTCCTTTAAAAGTTCAAACGGTTCTCACTTGTATAAAGTTTATGGTTTAAACTAAACTAATTTTTACCTTGATGCATTTCTGGAAGTTATAATAAACCTAGCTGTGCACTTACAGTTTAAATGTTTATGTATGGCCGATTTCATAAAAACATCTCAATAATTATACACATCCTCACCCACCCCAACCCAGCGATGAGAAAACAAAGTAACAAACGGCGCTGAAATTATGTACGTAGTAATTTGAAGTAGTCAATTTTCAATTAAAAATAGATCCATACACACTATACAATCCAACATATATCTAAATATGTATCTTATATATTTTCATTTTTATAACTATTAGTTAATTAACTCAATTACGTTTAATTTAATGATTCATGTGTTGCTATTACATAATGACTTATGACATTATGAGCAGTCTTTTCTCTCCAGAGGCTCCATAGTTAAATAAATCCTTTAATATTCGCAGCTATAAAAATAACACACTATGCCTTAAAAGTTACACGCCAATTACAGACCACAACTTCTCAGTCAAACTACTGTACACAATGTTAATTATATTGAAGCTTGTCCGATAGTTGTTACATATAGGAATACTGTCTGCCGGAGAAAGTTTCCTAGCGTTGGAGTAACGGTCATGCGCCGTTGTATAATTAAATATTCCTAATTCTCTGCCGTAAAGTACACGTTTAAAAATATATTCTGAAACGTATAACTATAGTTATGAGCAGGAAGCGCGCTGTCAAATCCAAGAATTTTGTGGCTCATCAAATAGAATCTTCTAAATTCGTTAATTTAATATCTTAACTAGCTTATACGGAAAACATTAATTTAATGTTTCAGATATTAGCATACGTTGCGAATTAAACCTCATAGGCCATTTCCGTACACCTGTATATCTTTGTAGAGAAATTGTAATATATTTTGTTAGTGGCGGAAAGCTTAAAAAGGTATATTGTTATTGCCATACGAATTTTAAAAAAATTCCGTGTGGTATAGTTGCAAATAAATTGCTGCATGGAATGAAAATAATGAATAACTAAATCTACTACTCCATTTTAATTATATGTACATTATGTATTGTCCTTGTGTTTTTCTCACCAGCAGTTTTAAAGTGCCCTATTATGGCAAGTGCCTTTAAATAATTATTTCCATTCTCGCCAACTTTATGGAGACGTTGATGCTACTATTACATTCAAGATACATTCATTGTTGATGTTATCTTTCTGATAATGAAATAATTTTATTCCTATTTCAGTCACCATTCAACGAATGGAGTTGTACATTGTACACCTTGATTTCAGGCACTATTTATTTGTCGTGTCAATCGTTATTCATACGCCCATTATTTACATACCTAATTTAATTGGAACAGACCCACGAGCACCTTTGGTGACACACTCAAAAATAAAAAGCAACAATCGGCGTAAAAACGTTAAATAAATTGGAAAATATAACAATTTCCTCTTCTTTTACCTAATAAAAAGGATGACAAAATACCTAAGGAAAACAAATTTTTTAACCTTGGGAAGCAATTTGTTCTCAGAAAACAAAAAAATTCTTAATACACTACTATTCGAGATTTAAACATTACTCACATTTATCAGCTGGCCATCTTGGCTACGATGACTGACACCCAGAAAAAGTTTAGCGGCGTTGAAGTAATACATTTGACTTCCTGTCATCCGTTGCTAAAAGTTTATTAAATATTTAGTAAGTGCAAAATTTTCTTCTTTCCTTGTATATTACAATCCAAAAGACAATCCACAATCCAATTCACAAAAATGTATTAATTTTTCAATGTGCAGGCTGAGCCTGATTTAAAACATTTTTTTTTGAAAATTCTTAGATTTAGGAACACCTCCATTATATTCCATATCTTCAACGGTTTTGCAGTTGCAGATTGTCTCTGAAAGTATGTCTTGTACTAAAACAAACTTTCTTTTCGAGAAAGCTTTCTATATGAAAATTTCACTAAAAAATACTTTTATTTTTTTCCCTTCCCTTTGAAACTTCAACTGAACCAAATATTGCATTACGAATACAATCAAAAATGCGTTAAGAAGGGCTGGAACTAAACGAAAACACTGCAATGCATTAGCAAGAGTAGACTTTATTTCATCCTGACCTGAAGTTTTCAAAACATTTCTTCAGGTAAATCTTTTCTTATTTGAATCCAAAGTGATTTCTCAATGTTTACTTTCACCAAATAAGTTTGTCAATAATTTGCAATATAAAACAATATCCTCCCTAAATTCTCCCTAAACCTCCCTCAGCTTGCAATTGTGGTATTTATTTTTTCAATAAATATTTGCTTTATTTTCGTTTACGCAATTTTCATACGTCATATGAAAATGTAATATGTATCATGTCTATTTATTTCTTTCCATTTTGCTTAGCCTGTGAAGTAAATATACAGATAATATAAATAATAATAATAAGACTAAAATATATACCAAATACGCACACATATCAAATACTAATTTTAATTAATACCAAATGCATACAAAGTTAATATACATATAATAAATATAAAATAAATGCAATAAACGTATTATAAATATAAAATAAATCCAAAATAGGTAAATACATACATGTTCAAATTTCTCACGGCATTAAAATATGTATGCCATGCTGCAATGACTTTTCGTTGAAACTTCTGCCCCACTTGGGTTCCAACGACATAAATACCAACAACTGAGGCTTCCTTGTCTAAAATCATAAATGCACAATCTGAATTTAATGTTATTTAATTTTTAATTTAATTATAATGTGCGAATGCAAAAGTGCATTTTCGTTGTACTGGCAATATCTAAAAATAAAGAATTTCCAAGGAGAACAGCTGCAAATGCAAACGTTTTACTGTAAACTACTACAGAATGATACTTTATTGTTACCATAAATTTTTACAATTACTTTCTCATATCAATCTGGGAAAAGGTGCTTCGTGACAATCATAAACTTTCGGTTTAATCATGCGACAGCTTTTTCCTAATAGTCTAGCTTCTTGTATCATAAAAGGATTTGTGGCAAATGTTTAAAAACCAAAAAAAAGTGTGATCCATGGAATTCTAAAAATTTCACAGTGCAATAATATCGCAACACTATATACAAATTAAATAAGAAGCAAAGCGTTTTAGACACGTTAAGCGGATTTTCAACGACCTATGCGGGCAGCCACAAAAAAATAAAAAGTAAGCGGCTTCTAGACTGCAAGTTTATTCAACAAGTTGCGAAGCAAGCACAACTAATTGTAGCTAACAAAAATTGTAAATTGAAAATAAGTTTTAGAATAAATATTAAAAAGACCTGATGCTAGAAAAAGGATGGAAATACAATGCCTACTGCATACTATTCGCATATTTTCGGCCGTACTGCGTTTGTTTTATTCTGCCCCCAATTACATTGCGAGTATCTTGGTGATTTCCCGATTTTACTCATCATTTTATTAGAAAATGCAAGTTGTTTCAGAGTTTCTTCCAATATGTTTTTTAAATTATTTTCAATTAGATTTTCATTAGATATTTGATATATTTTCAATCGAGTTCTGATTTTTCCCCCCATGGATCAACTTGCAAGTAATAAATTAAAGTATTCTTCCATGATCATGGAAATAACTGTCACGACCACGTGCTTGTCAAAGTAGAAGAGAGATCCACAGTATATTTTAAGTGGTTGTTTCGCTGCCAGTTTCCTAGACCAGAAGGGATTCCGGGCCATTTTTCTCTTCCAGTAAAGGAGTGCAGTAATCGATGAATCATTAAATTTCCCTCCAAGTTGGTCGAGAGAGATTATAGCGTACATTTGAAACGCAGCAAAGAAAGCCATTGTCAGTTTGGGGAATCCGTTCTCATAAGTAGTGAGTCCGTATAGGATGTAGATGGAGTTTACTACACCCGTAGTTTGAAAAACTAACGCCAGGTGCGAAAACACCATGTTAAACTCTGTACAGATCATCTGAATTGCGGAGTAGGTACCATTAAAACGGGAAACGTTGACGAGTTTATCATTTCTGAAAGTTAACATTTTTATTTTTTAAGTATTGTTAAAAATTATTGGGAATGATACACAGTAACAACTGCTAGAGATGATATATAATATTAAACAAACCTCATATTACAGATCACTCTGCTCGACACTTTGACAGGGAAAATCACGCCTACACCAACCGCCATATACACCGTGGTGCCGAGAAGAGCCCAGGGAATATTAAGTAGGAACGACATGGCTATTTTAATAACCTTGATGTAGCTGTCTACAGGAGACACCACAACAAATACATTTGGGGGCCATTCAAACATGTACGCGACGAATAACAGATTTTGAAGGCTTAGTACTCCCGAATAGTAATTCGCCTTAAGAAACTTTACATCGTTCCTGGCTTCATGGGCCATTTCTACGATGACCAAGTCTAAAAATTAAAATTAAATAAAACAATATACGTAAATAACAACAAAAATTAGAAATAAATAAGAACAAAAATTATCTCAAATCCTTTTTTAAATTTAATTTTAATCTAAATACCTTTACAGGTGACTGCAAATTCACAAAGCTGACGATGTATGAAGGGAATAGCTTTGCAATGAAGAATGCAGTGACAGCATCCATACGTAATAAGTATGCTGCTTGCTACTATGTACTTGAAATAAAAACTGTCGTACATGTTCAGAGTTGTGCTACTCGTCCAAATGTCGTAGATTCGAAACCATGCTATCATGCCGACGACCAAAGAATGGCAGCAGTAAAGTAGAGAGATTGCATATCTGGTAGGGTTTTGGGACATTTCTGGATAGTCACCTTCCTCGTTCCAATCTATTGGCAAGCAACGGGTATAGCTGCACCATTTGAACGCTTTTCGATAAAACTGCGTGTACACGGATCTTTCTTCAATCTTTTTTAATTGTAAAGAACCAGACATTTTGAGCTTATTGTGTACGATTTGGTGGCACGTTTAATGGTAATACTGAAGTATTTAAACAGGTTTTACCTAAAAAAAGGTTTGGTTTTTCATGGGCGTTTTTAAATCTTATAAGGTGCAGGCTGTTGATCAACTAAACAGTGAGTAATGTAAACCTGAAGAAGAGTATGGATGTAAAGTTCAACTATGTTTAGCTAATGATGTCCCCAAATATATTAATATAAAACGTTATGAAATCATGAATATTTTGTTCACCAAAACGTGAAGAACATGAACACGGGTTATCAGATCCACGCTGACAAATTGTTTGCTAACATTGATTAATATTTTCAATCTTTCAACATTTGCAACCCCCGTTTTAGTGTTTTAATTTGTTTATCCAAAACTATGTTTAGTTTTAGTAAAATAGTTTTACGATTTTATACTACTAGGTCGATATATTTTATTTACACAAAGACGCAATCAGTACACACGATATGCAATATAAATGATGTTATAATAAAGTATGGAAATCGAGCATAATTTGATGGAAGCCTTTTGAATATATAGTTGCGTTTTCGATACTAATTTAAAATTGATTTTAGCTGAACTACTCAGTTTTATAATTTGTTGTATGGACATAGCAAATCTATCAAGCAAAATGGCGCAAAACCTGGACGACTAAAGTTATTGCAATATATCATAATCGAAATCAAAGGAGTCGCGGCAATCAATTAGCAAGAAGCACGAGTAGTCTTTGTGAATAATGGTGGTGGCAGAGCACGAGCCCGGCTTTGTGATAGAACTGTGAAAAATTCCTTTGGAGAAAGTAAAAACACACTCGTAATTATGTTTAAATAATGCCTCCGCTATTCATTAAACTAGTTTTGTTTGGATGTTGTAGTAGGAGTCGGCCGTAGTGTCAGCTGTTTGGAAATCCTACAACATTTGACTTGTACAATGATTTCTTCGATAATTTCCTTGGGGATACATATTAACACATTGATAGATATTTCAACTTTTATGTATATTAGAACTGGATGTTGGTTGAATACCTGCCACAAATATAAAGAATGGTGTACAAGTAAGAAAAATTTTTTTCTTTTCAGAAAAGCAAGCAAGTCCCTTGAATTGATTTATTCTATTAAAACAATTGCAGTATAGATAATACAATAAAACCACCGGCATAATTTAGAGCCGTTTACAAAACTTTTCCTCAAAAAAAGCAAAATAAAATTTTCTATGCAATTTTTTGATACATATCTGAGTAATACAAACCAATTAATTAACCCGCTTAGAACATGAAAATTGTGCAGAAATTACAAAAATAAACTTTGACGCCATTTACACGAAAACTAAAAAGTTATAATTATTATCTAGTTTGTGGAAAGGTGAAGTGGTCATAAGTTGTTTAAAACTGCGCCCTCTTCCGTCCTTAACCAACTAGATTCAAAATTGTAAGCCGTTTCTGCATACAAATAAATTTCAATGGCTAAAAGCAAAACCTAGTATTATTCTAGTAATTATTGAAAATGAAGCAAGATAGAAACATTTGCGATTAGCAATTTAGCAAACAAAATATTTCCCCCTGGACAAGAATTTCCCTAGGAATTTCCCATCAACGATTTTCATTAGCCTATAAACTGAGAACGTAACCCAACCTGCCGCAACAATAACAAAAAAGAAAACAAAAATAGACTCCGCCGGAAATTCTTATTTTGTTTGCCATTCTAGAGAAAGTGTTTTCAGCTGACGCTGTGAAATTAAGGTAAATTGCACATTGCAAACCATTTGTATACAACAATTCCGAACAAGTCTCACCTCATCCTGAACAGTAAACATTTGTAGAATGAGCACACAAGGATTTATTATTATTTATTCTGTATTCCATTCACAAGAATCCATACGCATACTACTATCTGCATATGAATGTAATTTTTGTGAACAAAAATGAATGAACAAAATTGTAAGATACTATGTTGTATGTAATCATATAATGTAATTCCCGCATTATCATTTTGTTTACGTTTCCTGTCTTGTCTTTCTGCGGTCACTACGCTTACCCATTGTCGAGAGGAATTATTGAGCTGTATGAGTAGCTAATGCAAGTTTATAAAAGTCATGAGCGGCGTCAAAACTCGTTTGCTAAAAACACCACCGGAAAACAAGTTACTTTTGAGGAACTTTGGTTTTTAAGACTTTCCAACTGTTCGTTTTGCTGCTGTTAGAACACAATGCATCAAATTCAATTACAAGGCACTCACGAAATAATCTTAACAGCTCCTCGTGTGAATTGAAATAATTTCACTCAACAGAATTACAACATTTGGGATGATTTTAATTTAGGTTGATTTTCACAAATTCGCGAAGCAGTGTTTAAGAGTTTTGATTTCCAAGTTGCTGGTTTTTTACAGGTTTTTTTTTGAAGTTTTTTCCAATACGTTTCTATTGTCTGTGTTGCTGCCTTCGTAAAGTTTTCCCTCGCTTTATCACCTTTGATTTGAGAAGAATTTCATGACCAAAATTATTTTGGTAAAAATATTTTAAAAACATTAGGTTCACTCGTTTTACCTTGTTTTTTAAATTAAGCTTACAATTAGGCATCTGTAAGTCACCTGGTAATAAACACCTCCGTGGGAAGATAAACATGTGTAGGTTACATAAAAACTTGTTAAATAAAAAAATTAATAAATTCAAAAACAATACTAAAAATTATTAAATGAGTAATTAATACGTGAGTACATAAAGCGAGAAATTAATTGAATGAATATTGGATAATATAATTAAATAATTAAAATGTCTTAAAAATAAAAATTTAAAAGTTCACCGTATATTGGAATCTGTTTGTCAACGCAGTCATGGCGTGGCTTTTTGCCACCGAAAAATAAGAATTTCCCTAAGAATTTCCTCAATCCAATTTTTAACCCACCAAAAAGTAGCCCAACCCGTCTCAACAAAACGACAACACAAATAGCCTCTACTGGAAATTTTTATCTGGATTGTGGTTCTTGTAATCTCGAGTGCAATAACTAATAAACATCATTAAATAAATACTAAGCATATCAGTCCAACAAATTCGGAAGGAAAATTTAAATAAAGTAAACTGAAAGTATCCCAATCATAAAAATTCTGTCAAAGGCAAAATGGCATCACAATCCCCCAAAATACAAACAACAATCCCCATGCAACCTTTAGAGCAAAATAAAATCCTAAAACCTCAAATTAAAAAGAGTCCCCCGTAGGGAAAAGAAATAGAGCCTCATATACAAAATAACAGAAATACATAGTGCTCATGGAGACCTTGAAACTATCATAATGGAGGGGTTTATCTTTTGACAACTCAGGAAATAACATTTTAGCTTAACCGCTCATCAACAAACAAACATCTAAACGAGGATTACAACTACTCGATGAAGAAATTATTTGCTTGATAACTGCTAATACAATATCAATATAATAAGGCCAAATAGTAAGTAATAAGGCTTACCTATATAGCAATTAGTACGATTCTCCATATAAGCCATAGTGTTATACTACGCATCTCAAATGGAAAATCTGATGTAAACAAAAGCACAATAAAAATCAATTATTTCGTCTTGTGATAAATTCCTATTTATCTCAAAGAAATTTCTCCCGATACTTGAGAATTATTTACATTTACATGAATAGGAGAACGTTCTTGGTGTTGATTAACAATAATTGCAGCATTGAGATTACACGACGTTGACATTAATATGAGCCTGAGAAAAAGGCTAAAAGTACAAAACGGCGTCAAGATTAAAAGAAATAGAATCACCAACATCACCATTGTAAACAAGATTTAAGGAGAAAATTGCTTGATGACAAAATTTCTGAAGTGCGTACAGCCACACATGCTACAAGAGGAGGGAAATTCTAGCAACGGCAATTCAATCGTGCCCAGCACAAAAGATCTTCAGTCTTTGGACGACTAGGAAGAAGGAGGGAGTAAAGGTTGGTAGACAATTGAGTTTTAAGCTTCTGTCTCTTCCTCCCTACACGATTCATCTTGTTACATCAAATTATGCCATTTGGTTAGTATTTTCTTTGAGATATTATAGTATGACATATTTTCTTGCAACTTTATTATCCTTCCACAAAGATGTAGGGACTGTAAAGCGGATTTAAGTGGCAACTATTTTGGACCGTTGTGATCGTAAAATTGAAGATTACAGAACAAGACATACTAAAAACTTACATAAGTACGGAATTGGGTGACAAAAGATTAGTTGAGTACAAGAACAGTTAATAGTTATGAGTCTGGAACTTAATTTACCAGACTACTTAGCTTTAGCAGAATGACTTTACTGACTGGAAACTTGACTACGGAGGTTGTGTGAGATTAATTATTATCCTCTTCACGAGCGGAGCGGTCACGTTTTTCTAATTCAAACTTTGTAATTTTACATCTCCTTGTCGTCGCAAGGACAGCTAAATATTATTATAAAATGTTCTTACACGTATTTGCAACCAATTATTATTAATCAAATGATATTTCTAATTTTAAATTTTATTTCCAGTGCACCTATGTTGTATTAATTTGGAAAAATTAAAATGCTTTTGATTAGTTACGGGTAGTAATCTCTAATAAATTCAGTTTTGATTAACTAATTTTTAAAATAAAAAGCTTCTCCTTAGATTTCACGAGTCGTTGGGTTTAGCATTCGTTTGTTTCTTGAGACAATTTATTATTAATGCTACGCTGTGCATAAATATGTAAGCCACATCTGGTTGGCACAAAGTGTCCCAAATCCCGCAATTACATTAAAATATGAAGAACTTGGCAGCACCGAATGTACGATTGAAAAGTAATTATTTTATTGAGAAACAAACATTTTATCATGTACCATCAACTATTCCATAGATATATTAAATAGGGCAAATAAATTTTATTACCCTAAATATCTGAAGAAAATCTTCTAAATGCATTAAGAGCTTAAAACAAATGCATCTGAACTGCAGGTCAAAGAGCCCAAAGCATGATATTCCCGCAATTATTCCTGCAAGATTTTTGTAATGACCAAAGATGACGAGCTTGTCCATTGTAGTTTAAATGTACTTTAAATGTGCATTTATTAATAATTTTAATTTTCAATCCATAAAATAAAAAATGAAATATAGAAACAGCTAAAATCATAATAAAACGTCAAAACAAAAAAAATTCAAGTCTTCGTATGCAGCAACAAGTAGAAACTTATTAAAATGAAATTACAGCAAAACCCCCCAAAATTACAAACAAGGAAAGCTTAAAACTTGACAATGAAAATGGCAATGCCACGTTGTGACGGAAGACAAATGCATGGGGAGAATGGAAATACATATTGAGTACAGAAAGGCAAGAAGTTAAAGAAACTTTTATGGCTTAACTTCAAACTTTGTACAGTTCTGACTCCGAGAAAGTTTAGAGTTTAAACTAATTTCCCAATTAGTACATTTCCGAGATCTATAATAAACCAAGCCTTACAGCTGACATCTACTGTCTACATGGAATAGATTTCAAGAATACGGAATTCTTACGAGATGAATCCAAATAATTACTTTACAATGTAAAATCAAGAAGACGAATTATCTATGCATAACCAGCTGGTGAACAAAAATAAACAACAGCATCGAAACCATTTATTTATGTAAAGGTATTTGTCAAAATAAAAGTCAAATAAACACATATGTACACAGAATAGATTGATGTGTATATACTTTTGTAAATTATTTAGATTAGTATAGATAATTCCCCCCAAAAAATTAAAATTTATGAAGCATGTTTTCCTCAGAATGTGCTCGAATGTTTCACCCACAGCCTCCAAAAAAACAGAAATCTTTTGATATCCACAGATATAAAAACGACAAATTATTGCATAAAAATTTAAGACCAATTTCAGGACTTTTCAGAATATTGCAGTTTAACAAACAAATTTCATTAAATGAATGTAAGTTATTTAATTTCTTAATTAGCTTCTATAGAAAATATTAATTTTGTTTTAGAAATTAACAAAAGGGACTTGAATCTTGAATTTAGGAGCACAAGTGGATTCTTGGAGATTAGACAGGTATGGTTGCAATGGAATTTGTTACCGACGGAAAGACCGGAAAAAGCGAAATTGTTGTCGGGAGCAGATTGCCGTACAAATTTTATAAGAATTACGAATTGTTATTTCTTTATGTTAACTATTATTGGACTTGTTTGTGTGATACAGATTCCAAACACAGTTTTATTTTGTATTGTGTACTATTACTATTTTTAGCCTGAAAATTAATAGCGTTGCTAAATTCAAAAATTTACAGATTTTTCAGCATTACTCTAAGCTTTCAAGTGAAAATTAAAAAAACAATCGCAGTAAAAACTTAAAATAAATTGGAAAATATTGCCATTTTTAGAATTTATTCAGTGAATCTTGTCATTAAAGAATGACATGACTTCGAATTCAAAGAATTATTTTCAAAAAACCTTATTTTTCCTTAGCAACATCACATTTAAAATTTGAATTTACTTTCAGATTATTCAGATGTAAAAAAAACCCTTTCCATGTATTTTTCTTACTGCACCACATTTTAATGAAAAGTGGAACGTCGTTGAAGTAATACAATTTTCATCCTGCAATCTTTTGATATTAAATATTTCATTAAATGTTGAGTAAATTTAAGATTTATTCTTTATATTATAATGCATAGATGCATTTTGGAAAAATGTCGGAGTTTTTTGCTAACTTTTCATGGCCAATATTCAGGACGCATCATTAATTTTTCACGGTGCAGACTGTGCCTGATTTAAAACATTTTCATGAAATTTCGCGGACTTAAGAACGCCGTTATTTTAATTCCCACTTGCAAAGATTCTCTCTCAAGAGAAATTTCGTTTGTTGGTGAAAGTCGTCAAAATAACGTTACGATTTATCTAGTAGCTTACTTAATTTTAAATGCAATATAAGCACGGCTATGTAAATTTTACCTTGATTTGTTACGTGGCTACATGTTTTGTAACGGGCTTCCCGAGATTTACGTTATTTGAATTTGTTCCGAGGTCAAAGGTAGAAAATGGAATTTACTTCGGGATTTTGACAAAAAAATGGTGTGAAGTTTAGTGGCGAAGTGGATTTTCTATTGGATTTCATGGTTTTTTATTAGTTTGCGGTTTGCGTCGAAAACGGATTCAATTCATGAAATGTGTATGCATTCTTTATTAATTCATAACGAGGTTTCAAACCTCAACCGTGTAGAATTAGTTACAGTAGACGGATTTTCCATTGGATTTTAGGAGGGTTTTATTTTGCTACGTTTTCAAGAATAGGTATATATAGCTTTTAATGTCATTCGTTTAACAGGCGATGAATTAAAACCAAAGAAATGTAAATTAAAGTTTCGTGGTTGTGCTGAAATAAAAAGAATTGACTAGATTTTAAATTTGAATTTACGTATTAAGTATTCTTCTAACTTGAAATTCATATTTTTTTAGGAATGTTGCTTCCTGCTGGAATAATTGTTTTGTAATTATCTATTACACACCCGTTTTCAATTTTTTATTTTGTATAGTTTGTATGCCGTTTTATATTTTATTTTTGGCCGTCAAGACAACTTTGTATAGATAAAGATGGCCACTGAAATTGGAATGTAATGTGGTGTTATCTTGAATTTAATGTTTCATTTTTACAATAAACTTATTTGTGTTTTTAGTTGTAAGTAGTGCTTAGATCAAATATAAAGACAAGCATTTGTATGTGGAAACTAAAGGAACAGTATGCTCGAGCCTAATCTTTCATACGATTAATAGTGGGTGCAAAAACTGTAGCCCGCCCCGCCGGAAAGAAATAAAATATGCGGCGTCTAAGCAAGTCAAACAAGTTGGAAGTTATCACAATTCAATGGAAAATTCAAAATTAATAATAATTTTTAGAATGTAAAGGTAATTTCGTTTGAAGGAATTAGTACGAATTATTTACTTAAAAAATTCAAATGTTTGTAAATATTATTGTTTCATATCAGTAAATCCTCACTGGTCCCAAAATTGATCTCTCTGCGTTGAGGTGTAAACATAATGCATGTAAACTTTTAAGCCTGCACAATATAGTTGTAGCGCAACCAACTACAAAGCGTACATATGAATAACCTAAGTAACCTGAGATGTAAGAAAGTAAAAAGTAAACGGCTTTTAATTAATGCAAATTTATTTAACTTAACTACCCCATTTTTTATTCCGTTTTAATTCTAAACTTCTTTTAGCACATGAACGGAACCAATTCGCAAGATCGTTCACCTTAAATGCTCCTGGAAAAAGAAGATTAAATTTAGCTTGTTGTTCAAAGTTGTGGAGATGAAAAGCGTCAAACTCGCCACCTAATCCAAGTTATTTTCCCCATTCGCTATAAATAAGCTGCCCCTCAACACGAAAAAAATGCTGAAAGGTCCAGATTTCTAATGTGGTTTGTCATAAAACACCTCGTGTTAAATTCGCTGGAGTTGACAACGATATTGCCCCTAAAGTGAATGCAATGTAGAAATAGATTCCAAACCTTTGAAAGTACCCCCACGTACTGTCAATATCGAACGAAATTTGACTGCTTTCGTCCTCCGACTTTCAAGTTCCAATATACAAAGAAAAGAAAAAGTGGGCAGTTTTAGTTGACACGGGCACTCAAACTGGCAAATTTGATCATTTTATGTATCCGGACTGGGTAATTTCTGAAATAGCGGGGAGCATGTTATTCTTCCGCATGTATGAATACGCTTAAATTCAACTCAGCCAAGGAAATTTCATTTACTTCGCTTTTAGTAAAAAAAATATTTATTTCAAAGCCAAGCTCGTCAGAACATTTTCTCCTCTCCCAGGAAAACCATTGCGGAAATCAACGCTGCTGAGTTCACTGTCCTTCTAGAGATTTTACATCTAATTTTTATTTATCTTTATTACAATGTGATTGTAAAGTAATTGTGAAAGAATTATAAAAATATCAAAATATGCTTCATGTTTTGTAGAAAGAAATTAAAGAAACGGTAAATAAATAATTGTAATTTACTATTAAATAAGTATTTACGTAAATAAAATTAGGTTTAATATACTCAGTGCCAAGTTCGAAATGGTCAAAACAGAAACATAGGTAGAACGTAGGCTGTTAACCGAGTTGTGAGATAGTTACGTAATTTAGATTGATGTTCTACAACTCCCAGCGAATAAAGCTGCATTGCTTATGACTACTTTTCACGATTCACATCGACCGCCGCCTAACATTTTAATAGCGTCTAATTTTGCAAAATTAAATTGTACATAGTCGCAATAAAAATATTAAGATAATAATATAAATACATATGCATTATTACACGAAAGAAAATAGACACAACCAGTGTAATAAAAACATTGCGACCATAAAACAGCAACAAGTTGTTTATTTAAATTAATAAAAATGCATCATGAGCGTGGAAAAAAGGGAAACCTTACCACATCGGAGAATACTCAGTAACTTTACTATAAAAATAAAATAAAATTGTTAAAAATATCTACATATCTTATAACAATAAATTTCATATAATTTTGCGAAGTTATAATTTTGTTGTAATAATTGTTTATGCATATATTTTATGGGTTTCCGTATTTTACCATGAATGGTTCTACGCCATGTAAAAATATTTAACATTACTAATGCCTTCAAAGATGAATTCGACGTAGTTTTTTGACGGGACAGTAAAAGCGTATTGGCGTAAAGTAACTGTAGTCTTGAGAAACGCATCGAATTGTATCATCTACATGACTAAATATTATTAAATAAAATATTGAAGGAGACAAATAATTTTTTTATTTACAATATCTTAAGAAAATCAGCCAAATGGATTACGAATATAAAAGTAAACATGTATCTACGCTCTTATGCGAAGCCAATGCAGTATGCATATAGCAAACAATTAACCCGTTTGTAGATTTTTCAAACGAGATTACAATCCTCATGCCCATGCCCATGACATCGCAACTAACCAATAACATTTCAAACCATAAAAACTAAAAAGCAAGTTCAAGATCAGATGAACTAAAAATAAATGCAAGGGTCTTTCTATATGCACGAGCAACAAGTAGACACTTATTATAATGTAATCGTAGCAAAACCCACCAATCACACACAAGGGCAGCTTACAGTGAAACATTGAAAATACAGTGCCACGGGGTGGTGAAAGAAAAGAAGACATGCGTAAGAAGAACGAGAACTGGACAATGTAGGAAAGCAAGTTCAAGAAACTTGTTTTGCATAAGTTTAAACTAATTTCCCACTTGCTGCATTTCTGGCTATAATTAAACAAGCCACGCCCTGACACATTGGCACCTGCTGTTACCATTATGCACCTGATTTTGTGAACACGCGACATGCAAGACCTTTCTTAAGGTATTACGATCTACCACAATGAACGTGACACAGTAAAAAAATTACAAACGGCGCCGAAACTATTTATACTATTAGTTTTTTGAAATTTCATAACCATCATTGTTAATTAAAAATAGATAATTTATTTTAATTTTTAGGATTAACTCGATTGAAATTGATTATACATTTGTTGTACTTCTGTTGTCGCATTTGCTCTTTTGACTCTACATTTTTTCCCCCAAGTCAGTTATTCTTTCCTCTCCAGAGGCTTGCTAATAAAGTGCAGAAGTCTTTTGATGTCCACAGCTATAAAAACGAAAAATTATGCCATAAACGTTTAAAGCCAATTTCAGACCACAACTTCTCAGAATATTGGTCACAGCATTAATTATTCCTAAGTTGGTCTGATACTTGGTATTCGTACAATGTCTACCGTGGGAAATTTTCCAACTTTCGAGTAACGGCAACGCTCCATAGCACAATTAAATATTCATGCATCTGTGTTATAAAACATACACTTCTAGCATAACTTTCGAGTATAAAGCGCGCTGTTAAATCCAGGAACGAATCATCAAGTAAATTTGTAAATTAATGTAAGTATTCTTTAATTTATTTTCTTTTTGGTTCTTGGTTCTATAAAAAATATTAATTTAATTTCTTAGCACCAGTAGCTATGACAAATCTTGAACTTAGCAACGCCGGTAGATTGTTTCAAAGGAAAACATGTGCATTGTAATGGAATTTGTTCAAATTAAAATGTTGAATTATTTTCAGGAGATTGGCACAAATTTTATAGGAATTCCTTAGAGTAAAATTGTAATTAATTTGCAGAAACCTGTAGAAATTATCCGTACGTCAGAGCTAATACCAACAATAGTGCCAAATCCATGAATGTGGAGCAACTATCTCCTTAGTTTGGTATAAGAAACAAGGCAATATTTGGCGTAAAACTTTAAATAAATCAGAAAATATAACAATTTTAATTTTAAGAATTCTTTTACCAAATAGAAAAGGATGACAAACTGGTGAAGCAATTGTTTTTCAGAAAATACAAAATAATTTAATCCACTCCCGATCCAAAATGTGAATCACTTCCACATACACTACTGCAATCTCAGATAACGACCTTGTATGAACGTAATTGTTTATGAATAGTTTAGTGGCGTAAAGGTAATACAATTTTCTTCGGGGTATCTTTGACTAACTACAAGTATATTAAATATTCAGAAAACAGAAGATTTCCTTATTATATACTACAATCCATAATATGCATTTTAGTGAAATGTCAAGGTTTTCTGAATTTTTCGGGAACATATTCAGTTCATAAAAGAAGCTTCATTAATTTTTCACGGTGTATAGACGATGCCTGATTTAAAAAACAATTTCCCTAAAATTCATTCACAGATGGATGGAGAAGAAAATCTGTATGAAGAAATTTTCTTAAAATTCGCAGATTTAGGAAGGCTGCTATTGTAACTACATTATCCTGTCTTTAGTGATTTTGCTATTGCAGATTGCCTCTGAAAGGATGACTTGCACTAAAAATCTTCTTTTCTAAGCAAAGTTTTACACGGCAGGTTTAGCAAAACTACTTTTAACTTTCTTCATTTTATTTGAAGCTTCAACTGAACATTGCAAATACGAATACAAATGAAAGGTACTTTAGGAAGGGCTGGAACTAAACTAAAACAATCCGAAGTACATACTATGAAAAATAGATTTTATTTCATCTTGAAGTTTCCAAAACATATCTTCAGGTAAATTAATTCCTTTTTTTTAACACAAAATGAATTCTCGATGAAAGAAGAATAATTAAGATAACAAAAACAACCTCCTTAATTTATATGGGGAAACTTCTCTCTACTGGAAACTTTTGCTTTTATTTTGTGAACAAATGTTGGCTTTATGTATTGGTGTCTACACAACTGCCATCGTCATATGCAAATGTAAAATATATATCGTGCCTATTTATCTTTTCATTTTACTCAAACTGTGGAAACTTCCGACGTAAAATAAATATGTATAAAATGCAAATTAAATATACATATAAAAATACAAAATTATTAAATACAAAAGTTATATAAAATTAATAATATTATTAATTAATACAA
>JAQGAK010002017.1:0-24033 GCA_034696945.1 Lipothrix lubbocki
CCGCCTGTAACTAAAACCGTAAGTTTTGCTCGCCCCCTACCCCATCCCTTGGTGGAACGTGGTACTTGAATGGCCCCCAGCATCAGGTACTTGTAATGTTGGTGCGGCTTGTGGTGCAAGTATAATTATATGGACACACGTTTGTGAACGTGCATAGTACTGTAGTATAATACTAGGAATGTAGTGTAGTTAAGCTTATAGACATCGCCAATTTCTGAATAATAGTTGTCCTTATACGAGATCCTCTTGAAGTAATACAACAACCAAACTCTCGTGAATATTAATCCATTTTGTGAATTTCCCTTCATCAAACAAATTGGTGGAAATTCTTTGGACGACCGTGTGGTTTGCCAAACACATGGGTGTCGTTGGGCTTGAGGCTATTTTAAGGCTTATTCATCGACGGAGGTCCGAGGTACTTATGTGTGTTCAACGTAGCCACACACGTATGTAAATAGAACTATGGAGTATGGAGATGATAAGTTGACTCTTTATTGAATTGAAATGTTAAAATATCCAAATTATATACACATAGGGAAATGAAATTACACAGAGATGCCTTAACTCAATTCCGGGGTATTAGTATGAACGAACCGTAAAATAAATTCATTCGAGTAATTTTCATGCAAATATTAATGTAATAATCAAATAATCTAACAAAGCAAAAGGACACTCTGAGGGTGAGTATTATCAAATCTATTATATTATTATTGCCGTATCATACAGAGTTGTGAACAAGTCCGGCCCTTCTGGGCAACTTCAATTTTATTCCTGTTGAACACTTGTGTGTCTCCTGTGCTCAGTACTCATGTCATAAATATTGCCTATATATGTATCTATCCTTATGTATGTTTCCATAAGAGTAGGAACCTTTGTAAGTATTATTTTATTATGGGCAGCAGGAGGAGAATGCTCTTATAAAATTATGTCAAAATACAAGACTCTTTTGATATTAGAATATTTGTTTCAATTCAACTTCCAATTTAGTACATCATGCGACGTTGTTGTCATAAGTATTTTAGGAAGCACCTTTCCCTCAAGGTATATTTTCTTTTGTGTTCTTACCTTGTGTCGAGCTTTTCCTCTACCGTTAAATTATACAAAAAGGTTTGTACAAGCTGTGTAAAATTACTTTGAATTTAGATACAAAGCATGTCAAACAAAACTTGAGTTAAGTTCAAACAAACAGACAATGGCTTGTATCTAATCGGGGATACAAGCCAAGCCAAGCCGCTTTCCAACTCAACAGAAGCTGATGATGGTAATGTTTACTTAGATGAACAACATCCCGCTACACAACAATACACCAGCTTACCCTTTTATTTCAACCTAAGCTCATAATATCCACTGTTTTGAGAAAATTAAGCATCTACTTTACAAAACATTATCCAATACAACGGAAGGAATATGGATTATGCATCACATTTCCTTTCTTTCACGTTGATATTTACAGTGTGATATGTAGTTACTTTGCCATTAGGCATTAATTCATTATTTGTGAATCTAATTGTAAGTATGGGTAACTTCGAAGCTGTACACTCACAAGGGTATGAATAGTACCTGAAGCGGAAGCTACCTAACTACAGTCCATCGCAGAGACTTATTAATTCTAAGTTGTTGATTATGCCTTTGAACACACATGCACGGAAGGTTCCTGTCGCAAATCTCAAGGGGATTACTCATCCTTTGCGTATAGCATTAACATGACCTTTTCTTTCTGTACCTTCCTAAGATTAAAATGTCCGTCTTTTGTTACTTTCAGATTAAACACACACACTTGTCAAGGGATGCCGGATTAAATACATCTACTCTAGACTTCATTTTCAAGCTCGTTCAGACACCCGAACAATGCAGGAGGTGGTTCCAATGTGAAATCTTATTGTAATGAACGCTTCTTGATGTTGTTGTTGTTCAAGCTGTTTTCTTGAATACTGAAAAGTCAAATAATTTATAGTTGTTATCTTATTTTAACTGTCGAATAATGTATAATGTAGGAATTTGTGACATCATTTTGTATCTGAAGCTCCAATTCTGCAGTCTTCATGATTGTAAAACGATTTTAATCTTTAGAATCTTAAGAGACTGGATTCATTTTATTGTGAATCCTATTCTACTGCTTACTTAGGACTTATCATACATGCATGATAAGTTATATAAGTATATAATTGATAATGAAATGTCTCGTCTCAAGTAGCAAATCTTCCTTTAAGACTTAGGGTTTTATTTCTAAAGTCTCGAATAATTGAAATGCGTAAATCATATTCATTTGCTAGTCAATTCTAATCAATTGCCATAGAATTTCAATTTTTCGTCACTAACCGTAAGTAATAATGATTGGTTACGAGTTTCAAATCTTATTCTTCCGCAGCCTTCCTTAGTCAGGTTGCTTGGAATAAGTAAATTAATTTGGTGAAAACTAAGCAATGGAAAGGATCCCTTTTGACTTCTCTATTATTAGTGAGTTGAAATGAATATTGCTCGAGAGCATGTGATCAAGTTGAGATTTCCTCTTGTGCTACGCTGAATCCAAGGATGAGGTTGTGTCAGTATGTGTTGTGTAGAGAACCTGGTAGGTATAGTGGAGCTGATGATTGTGTAATCCTTTCCGGATGAATGTGTCTTTAATTTCGTGGCCATAATGGAAAACGCAGAGGCTCGCGAAATGGGATCAGTTCAAGTAGAGTATCATCCTCATTGGTGTGGCATCGTCAAAAAATTCCCTCGTCTCTTATGTCAGTCTCATTGCACTCTACTATTTGATCATCATAGAACATACAGTTACCGAAGAAATTGAGGACCTCTCTTCCTCTGTCAACGATAGTGTATTTATGTGTGAAAAGGAAAATCTCCTTACAGAAAAATAATGATTGACTCCAAGGCTTGTGAGTGAAGAAAAAAGGAGCTGTAGGTCCTTTTATACCCCAGTAGATTTTTTTCAACAATCCATAGAAATATCCTTTAGCCTTTAGTAGTTCAGGTCTCTTTTTACTTTTTACCACAGTTTAGGTCTTGGAGTAGAATTCGGAGTCAGTCGTCTGATTGAATCTCTACATTGAAAGCTGCAATGTAAGCAATCTCCAAAATCCGGCTATCATGGGCTTCTCCCTCTCTGTGGACCAATGACTATACAGCCGTGACTGAAATCGTTTCCTCTTGCTGGACAAAACTAAAGCAGTTCTTTAACATGCCTCGCACCCGACAACAAGCACTTTGCTATTGTGTAGTCCTGTAGTCGACACTGTATTCGGGTATCTATATTTCATTTACTCATTCACCCTCTTCTTTATACATACAGCATAGAGTTTTACAGTAGTTGGGGTATACCTCTAAGCTTTACCTATATATGTATGTAGTACTATGTATCTCAGTATCTCTCATTGTCAGCTAAACCTCTTAATCATTATTCATTATCGAGTCTACGAGCTTCTGCATGTAATTATACAAGTAATTCGTACAGCCGGAGAATTTTTTTCCAAAATTATTGACTCCATTTGTAGTGTCACATATGTTTTTGAGCTTTAAACCTTTCTGTCACACTTCAACCTTCATTATTGAGTGTTTTCACGCAAGGATTTTTATTATGCAAGGAAAGTCACGGTAATATTTCCGGTTATACATTATGAAATGTCAACTGGGTACATGAAGCATGGTAGTACATATACCATATACTGCTATATATAGCATATGTACGTACATGTATTGATATTACGTCTCTACAACGGAAAACTGTGTATTATTTGTAATTTTCAGAAAAGGTGCAATAATTTTAGTTCATAATAATGATAATATTGTCTAGTCAAACAACGGTACACCATTTACTCCAAAATGGCTAAATTATTAAGTTCAGACTCGAATGTGACACATGCAGTATAATGTTACCCTGTGATTATGGTGAATTAAATAATGTCTTAGCTGTAGTCTCAATCCTTTGTGTCAAACTAAACTCTGTTAAACGTGTGTAGTCTGTAATGTAAGTATCTGGGTCGATTGAAAGACACGGGCTGGATCGCTTCTACATAAGCAGTCGTTGAATAATTGAGGAGCATTGCAAGGGACATAATCTGCTGTGAAATTAGAGAATGTATTGACAGAGAAAGGCACATATGCATTAATAATGAAGCAAGTGCCATGAAATCGGGGAGGGTGCCAGTTGCCACATCCGATCAACACTGATCATATCAGGATGTTTGGTACACGACTATGTATAACTCCAACTTACAACTTACCCTTCATGTGTGCAGCTCTACAACTTTATCTAAAGGGTATCATTAGGATTAGCCGATTGAGTATTAATAGCTTGTATGTAGTTAAGTATTAGTATTATAGATGTGTGTACTTACAGCATGTAATTGTATATCTAAAGTGTATCATTGTATAAGTATATACTTACTCTTACTTATAATAGTCTAGCTCTCCCATTAATCTAATACATGTGGAGAATGCATGACTTGTACCATACTGTTTTAATATTATGTTAGCTCCACAGCAGTATAGCTGTATAGCTGCGGTAATACTTCGATCATGTAATTCTCTTCACCCTCCCAAATGCAATCTGTAGTGTTTTAGAATATATAGATAAATCATTATGTAGAACCATTCGTTCTCTTTAATTGACACCGACACTGATGTTTCAATCATTTCAAAATGTGTGTTTCATGAATATGTAAATAAATACTAAAGTATCTTGCAAAATTGCACGATGGTCTATGATACGTACTCAGGTTTGTCGTACAACTTTTGATTATTCTCCCACTCTATACAACACTTATTTCGCAAAATATTTAGCGTTTATGTACAACACCTTGGCTTTATTTTGCTTCACAAATCACATTCCCTGTCCAGCATAATTTACAATCCACAATGTGTTTAATTCTTTTTGTTTAATCTTCAGAGTATCTACACCAAACGTTGGATGCGTAAGTTTTCGCATGTTTTGTATTTTATTCTAATAATGAATTTCATCCAGCATTAACTTTTAAAGTGTGTTATTGTTTTCGTTAAAAAACGTTTTGTATTCTATAGGCAGGAAAGTGGGCATACAAGAACATAAAACAATCACATACACGGTGTAAAGTTGACCTTGTTGTTACTAGTTGTTACAAAGAGGCTTAAAATGACACGGGATGAGTTGACATGATTTATATGTCGCAGTTAAATGTCAGCCCCCTGATGTCACTTCACATATGGCATTATGACTTAATATTAGTACTATTCTCCTCGCCCATAATTACATGGTGAAGGGAAGGCCTGGCTCGGAGTATTTGTTTGCTAACAAGTCCCATTATACTTGACAGGATAAAGAGATGTAATATTACACTGTAAAAATATTTTGCCTTCAACTTTGGGTTCGAGATTCAATATAGAGGAGATGGAGCTGAGTCTCTGGGGTCCCGTCCTGGAACAAGCAATGGACGATCCACCTTACTCGAGCTTGACACACGAAGACTATTTGTTCCGCCGATTTGCCTTGATCAATGGCATCATACGGCTGTACTCTTTGCTTCCCGTCAAAAAAATCTACAACAATAAATAGAGACTGCTTGATATTATACCCGATAGCAAACAATTGCCGAGATATTCTAGTGCCGAACATGGGATGGTGTCTTGAATATGGAAATATGTAGGATCATGTGTTGTACATCCATATATGTATACAAGTACGAAGTATGTATTACCTATGTAGGTAAGCAAAGTACTCTGTACTGTGGCCATGTACGTGTTTATATTTATTCGCTTTAGGAACATACACGGACCTCCTATCCTTTTCAATTTCCCCCAGAGTTTCTTACTTACTTGGATACTTTAAACTTTGGATGGCCTTTGTTTGTAGCCAATTTGAAATCAAAGTACTTTTTATTTTCTTTCCTCCGTACGTTTAGAATAACTTCTACTTTCCCTGTGTTCCCTTGCCCGGTGTCTCACATTCTACAGATAACACTTGTGATCACTCCTTGCTCTCTCGTTTAATCATTTCTACATATAGGTATGCAGCAGCCTTCTCTTGCGACTCCGAAAGTTAAGCAACATAAGATCGTACTAAGAGTGATTACCAACAAGTTAGTATAGCTACCCTTGGGAGGAAACTTTGTCTTTTAAGAAGCACCATCATGTGAGATTATCCAACTTTGAATTTTTTAATGCTACCAGCAACACTAAAGCTATACTATACCTTACCTGTATCTGTATAATGACATTTCCAGGGAAAGAGTTTGATCGCGTATAGAAGAGCCGATTCTGAGTTAAACCATGTTGAACCAGGGAAGATATTCACCGACACACTTCCTGACTACCAAATTTTTTCAACGTTTCTGTACAATCCTACATATATCTTTGACAGTGTGTTTTAACCATTGCAGGCACCATCTAAAGATATAAAAGTCATATATGAATAGTGTATAGTATCCTATATGAAATAGAAATCCATTTCCATTGAGAGTTTGTTTAAACTACATTTTATTCCAAGGCAATATTACTACGGCATGGGTCACATTACATTACTAAACATGGTGGTGCTCGTCTCGTTCCACCCCATTACGTACGAATACTACAGATATGCTTTTCATTTTAAATCAAGTAGTGTCGTTTGATATCTCTTTTCTACAAGTTATGCATTTTATTTCCTCTAGACTTCCATGTTTGTAGCATTGTAGCTCCTCTGTATGTTGATTTTATAAGCGTTGGAGACTATTTTAAACAATGAAACTAAGTTTAACATCCAAACTTCTATCGTTTTTCGATTGAGAGTAGTTGTTTTGATGCTGCACATCTTAGTAGAATGTAGGATACGAGTTTACTCTAATGATTTTGTATAAGTTTTGCGAAAATTCAGGGCAACTCTAATGTTTATTGTAACAGAAACATGATTATGTATTTATCCATTATGTATTCTTGGCTCACGTGGTTAATCCTTATGATTATGTATGTAATTATTGTTAATATTATTGAAGATAATACAAATTATATAACGTCTTCACATATCAACATGTACATACATCTACACTCACATTTATTCATTCATTTCAAACTGCAATTAGTAATTACAATGTAGCTAATCCTTATTACATATCGTCGGTGGAGATACAAAGTCGGCTAAATCCAAGAGTACGGCCGGGAATTTGCGAGAAAAATGCGAAAGTTTTATAACGATGTTCTAAACTATTCCCACCCGGTAAATATTCACCTTCAACCCAACACTAGTATGTATATTACGAAATTGAAAAAAAACGTTGAAAAAATGCGAAATCAGAAACTTTTGGGAAAATTATTTGCGAAATGCAAAAAATTGACACAAAATTGACCATTTCAGCAATTTTCAAGCGAACTGTACATACTTTTGTTCATTGCTATGTAGGTATAGGTTCTATCAATCTCCTACAAAATAAACAGAATTTTCCAAAATCTGTAATAATGGACATAGAAGGACGAACAATACGTCAAATCAAAAGCTTTATACACATGTACTTCCATATGTGCGTTTATAAGTAAAAATATAGGAATCTGTATTCGAGATTAACACATATGATATGATATTTGCCCTATTAATGCGTAAACACTTTTTACAAAATTTGCGAAAAAATTTGGGAGCGAAAAAGTTCCGACCTTATCCATGAGCATCTAAATGTAGGATGGGCTATCCACCATCAATAGAGTGAAAAGTGGGATATCCCGTTTAAATTGCACATAAAACGAAAAACCACTTGGGCATTATTTTACTACAGGATGGGATAACCGCCATGGTTTATCCGTAAAGTATGAACAATAACGGTGCTAGCTTTGTTCCTTGAGGAGTAAAATAATTAAATTAAAATAATTTAAGCCCATTAAATGTGTTAATTAATAAATATTATTGAAAAGCTAATAACCATGCCATGTAAGCCAAGTTATTAAAATGGATAAGTAAAATAATTAATTTTTTTATGTCAGATAATATGTTACCTTCTCTGGTACATTGACTTCTATTTCTTAAACAATCTGCTACCCACCACAATATATCCTGATAATATACTTTTAACTTAACTTTTTCAATTCTTGGATCAAAATATTGTGATCTACTAAATCGGAAACTTTTTCTAAATCTAATAAAACTAAAATAACATATGAGTTAGGTTTATCTATTCTTTTAAAAATTAGGTCAAATAAGTGAACAAGGTAGTGTGTAGTTGATGTTTGTTTAACAGTACCATATTGTATTTTTTCCAACGACGATATGATTTAGGAATATAATCTTGTAAACAGGTAGTATGTAAGTGTAAACTTAGAGATCAGGTAGATTGTGTTTCACTGCTGCAGCTATATATGCACATGTACATGATCTACAAACTGAATTAGATCGTAAAGGCTTTAAAGTTGAAGCTGTTTATGTCGATTTACGCAAAGCGTTTGATTCAGTTAGGCCTTTAATTTTATAAATTACAACAACTAAATATAGACCCATTTACTTTAAACTGCTTATTTTAGTAATCGACGATTTAAAGTTAAATTAAATAATTTTTTATCTAAAAAGTTTTCATTAAATAAAGGATGGCCACAAGGTAGTATTTTATCACCTATATTATTTGCTATACTTATATATAGTCTGTAAATATAAACTATTCGCTGATGACGTCGTTTTTTACGAAGCAGATACAAATATAAATGTAATTATAACTAAATTATCTAATACACCAAATAATCTAAGTAATTGGTTTAATGATTTAGAACTAGATATTTATTATAGTAAAACTAAATATGTTAATAATTCATAAACAGCAGGGTAAAGGTAAATTACCAACTATGTTTCCGAATTTAATATGTAAAGATAATATAATTGAAAGGGTAGAAGAATACAAATTACAAAATAAATTTTAAAATTATGGAACTCCAAAATACAAAATACATTTTTAAATTTTGAAACAAAATACAAAAATGTATTTTAAATACGTATTTAAAATACACGTATTTAAAATAGCATGTATTTTTAACAGCTCTGGTGTTTATTATTTTTTGTTATTACAATAATAAAAGCATAATTAGCTGTAAATTAGTTTTCGACAAGCAACACGCAGCCGCATTTATAACATTAAACAATTTAAGACTAAACTTTACTTAGTTTGAATGTTTTTTACCTATATTTCTTCGTATTAAATTTTACAGTAAAGCGTTAAAGCTTGTGAAACAATTATTTAAAAAACATTTCTTTTACGTATATAGTTAGAACCGATCAACATATAGAGACGGATTCTAATTTATAGTGGCCGTAACTATTATTAGGGAAATGTGTATCAAAGATTGGGAAATATTTTTGTTTTTTATTTATTTCAAAAGCAAATATATAGGAACCTGTATTCGAGCACTATTAACACACTTACACACATGATATGATAACGTCATATAACTGCGTAAAAACACACATTGCTAAATTTGCGAAAAGGATTGCGAAATGGAAAATTGTAATTACGAAATTTGGGAGCGAAAAACTCCCGGCCTTATCCATGAACATCTAAATGTAGGATGGGCTACTATCCACCATCAATTGAGTGAAGAGTGGGATATCCTATTTAAATTGCACACAAAACGAAAAACGAACTTTACGCGTTATTTTACTACAGGATAGGATAACCGCCATGGTTTCTATGCCATTGGTATTTTAATGTCGCCCAACTTTGAAGTGTACGTAAATGTATTCAATTGGAAATAACTAGGCTGTTAAAGTTATCCGACCCTACATTTAAATAGGTGGTGGATAGCACATATTGCATTTAGATGCTCATAGATTTAGTCCACTTTGCGTCTCTCCGAAGATGTATTAATAATTTACATGTACGCTAAATATATTCCATATCTACTAAACTGCTTATCCGACTTTAATAACACCGGTGTCAACTGAAAGGGTATAAGTTCTACTTGCGAACGCGAGAGTTTCAGATTATCACTTTGGCGGTTTGACCATCCGGTCACGGTCACTGGACATTTAGCCCAGGTCAAACTGCAAATATTTACCAATGAAATTTTCAGAAAACCTTCCAGCAAATTAGTTCGAAGTTAATTTGGACATTTTTCGAAAATCATGACAGTCTGACATCTAGTTGACATTTAACCTAGGTCAAACTGCGCTACTTTACTGATCTCAACGAAATTTTCACGAAACTCTTTTTCATCAAATCATGGAGATGATTAAATCAACAGTTTTCATAAATCTACTTGGTTTGACTTCCAGGTCACCGAACATTAGCACAGGTCATTTTGCAAATTCCGCCTGTAGTCGATGGAACTTTCGGAAAATCTAACATTTCCTTAAATAATTAGAAGTTCAAATGAAAAGTTTTCCGAAAATCAATATCTCGAGGTCAACATACAATCAATCAATAATAACCAATCACTAATCACCTCAAAGAAAGACAAAAATATTTTATTTAAATTTTGGGTTTTCTATATGCCGTATACATACTACGAGCTATGAGGGGCTACATCAGGCGAGAAGAACGTGGCATTTGAGTGTATTTATTTCAATCTAGTTTCTACTTATTATTTATCTGTACAACGAGTGACGAGGAATAGACCCAGAAACTCTAGTTTATAGTTGTTATTACTAATTAAGTATTCGAGTGACTACGAGGATTATCAAGGACAGCTCAGCGCCCTTCCAAATAAAGAAAAGGAGCATCCCTTATTTCTATAAAACCGAAGAATCAGCGAGTCAACAGGAGAGTCGGTAATCAGAGGTAATATCAGTAATTCAGTAAGACGTCACGAAGTGATAATAATATAGTAAATCAAAAGTAAAGGAAGAGGTATCACTTTATAAACAAGTAAATTATTTATTAATTGGAGCTGCGTTTTGGGTATTCACCCTTCTTCAGGCTCTGATCGAATCAGAGTTAGTCGAAGCAACTTGTTCTTAGCTGTTACTATTTCAACTTAACTTATTTTACCTTGCTATTTCGAGTCATTTATTGTAACGAGGAATCAACCTATTTATTATTTCGATATTATTATTATTAATTATTATTATCCGATTATTAATTCTATTTATATTAAAGTCTACATTTAAAACCGAGTATTTTCGAGATTATACCGACGTGCATCTAATTCTCATTGTCATCTTGCGTGTCTAGATATTTTCGAGGCTATATACACAGTTCATATTGCTATTCCACCGAGTTCTTTAGATTTTGTGTGCATTCTTGGAAATAAGACGAATAAAAAACTAAAACTACTAAAAAAGAAAACTAAGAACTAAGACTAATAATAAATAGATATAGATACACCAATTACCAATGTTTACAACAACGAAGCCCTTAAATTTAGAAAGTTCAAAAATTACCAATGTGGAATGGCATTTGGGTTTTATGATAGCTGCTGATAAGTAATTGGCTTGGCTCTCTACTAGTTCGTAATAAATAAAAATTAATTATTAGTTTTCAAATTTTAAAGTCCTCTTCGTTAATTAAAATTGACAATTTATTATATTTATCACGTATTGTAACGGCCCGAACTTCCGACCAAAGCAAACTATTTTAAAGTAATCTTTGTGATCGCTGTCAACTAAGGTTAAAATATTATACTGTATTTCCATTTCTTTTGCTGCTGTTGTTCTCTTTCTAAATATTCATTATTATAATTTCTGAGTTTTAAGCTCTGCCAAATCTAATCGGCGGCTCTTTTTATTCCGAAATATTTCAATAAAATCTGTTCACACTAGAGGACGGATTTTCTGTTTTGACATATTTGCTTCATAATGCATATTCTTTTTGAAAACTACATAATTTTTATGATTTCGTATTGCAACAATGTTGGTGTTTAGTACAGAATAGGAAATAGTAATGATTTCCTTTTTTTCTACTAAGCACCAAAATTATTGCAATAAAATTATTGTAGTAAACTTAGAAATTTTCCATTGGAAGAGTGTTTGGGAGTAGGACAGAAATAGCGCTCACGCTCCTGTTAACGGTGATTTCTTACGCAGCCTTAAAAAAGTCACAGGAATTAAAAAGTCAAAAACTTCCAAAACACCTTTAAATCAGTAGGTCCAATACCATATATTAATAATACCACATTAAACATTTTATGTCAATTTGCTTATACAGTCTCATATATTCGTTGTCCGGTTCAAAAATCGCTGGAATCAGAATTGAAATATCAATAACATCTATCTCCAAAACTGTTGCCAAATAGCCACTTTCAACGAAATGTTCAAAACCACTTCTCCTCTATTATAAAACCCGTGTGACGTCCGTCGTCCTTCCGTCACGCTTGGATTACGGCAAGACTTCGGGCCCTAATAGCCACCGTAAACCATTTTGCCATATCTCCACCGTAACCCACATTGACTTATCGGCACCTTAAACAATATTGCGATTCGGCTACCTTATATCATTTTGCCCTTTTTCCGCCGTGAGCAATAGTGCCCAATTTCCTCCCTTAATAATATCGCCCGATTTACTTCATAAGTAATATTGCCCTATTCTCGCCGTCAAGAGTATCGCCAAATTCCTGCCGTAAATAGTTTTGCCCTATTCCTACCGTAATTATAATCGACGTAAACTATAAAATTTGTGTCATTAAAATGTCCATAACGAATAATGGTTCGAGTAGGGGGCAACGTGGTAAGTGCTAAGTCGAGCCAGTATGACATATAACCAATAGGGATGTCATTGCAGGCATACTAAAAGCGTCTAAAGAGTGGATTTCAGTTTTATAAAAGCAGTTGAAAATGAATTAGGACGGGAAGGCGGCAAGGGGCCCCGCGAAGCTAAGGTGAAGTGGAAGGCGATGCGCGAAGCGCGTCGCCGAGGCAGTGCGCGCGAGACCTACTGGTCATAATATAAATTCACAAAATAATTGGGAGGTTAAATAATTTGCTAGATCAACGAACAATTAACTCATGTCAATTAACTGGAAATTGTAGACGCAAACAAGTTTCAGAAAACCTTTCTTTCATTAAATCATTGGTGTTTAGTAGAAAAATAATTGTAGTGAATTTGAAAATATTCCATTGAGTTCCTGCAAAAAGGACGGAAATAGCGCTCACTTAAACGCGTTATTAAAATTAAAACGAAATTATTATTAGCAAAAAAGTCAAATGGGGAAGTTTACGAAAATCGCAACCGTTTGACGTCTACATCACCAAGATTTAACCCAGGTCAAACTGCAAATATTATGACATTTTCAGGCATCCTTTTCTCACGAAATCATTGGGAGATTGAATTAAAAAGTTTCCAAAAATTTACTGTTTCACATCCAGGTCACCTAACATTTAAAACGGGGTGAAAGCTTGGTGGAATGAGCAATATGAACTGTGTATGTAGCCTCGCAAAGATCTAGACACCCAAGATGGCAGAATGAGAATTAGATGTACGTCGGTATAATCTTGAAAATACTCAGTTTTAAATGTAGACTTTAATATCAATAGAATTCTCGAAATAATAAATTAAGTTGATTCCTCGTTACAATAAATGACTCGAAATAACAATTAAATAAGTTAAGTTAATGTATCCATTTTTACGGTTATGTGAATGTATCGTTTTTATTCAAAAGAAAGTTAAGTTAAAATAGTAACAGCTAAGAACAATTTTGCTTGACTAACTCTGATTACCGACTCTCCTGTTTACTCGCTGATTCCTCGGTTTTATAGAAATAAGGGACTCCTTTTCTTTGTCTGGAAGAGCGCTGTGCGGTCCTTAATAATCCTCATAGTCATTCGAATACTTAATTAGTATAATAAACTATAAATAGAATTTCTGGGTCACTTTCTCGTCTTTCGTACAGGTAAATAATAAGTATAAACAGGATTTAAACAAATACACTCGAAAACGGTCAAAACGGAGATCTTGAGTTTTTGTCCTAAAACTTTTAAACTTACCGCCATATTGAAGGCGTATTATTCATATGTATGTAGTGTTTATGTAGTAATATTGCATGCTACTAATATAGTCGCATTATTTAATAGATATTAAAACGTAACTAAACGCCAAAAATATTTTTCAGCTGTTTGCCCTAAACCGTACTATTGTCTGTTACTAAAATTTTTTTTGTGCCTAAATAGTTAAATTTAGATGCAGTTCAACATTATTTTAAATTTTAAACCTTTTTATCATTCCCAATTAATGTTTAATAACAAATTCAACGATAACACGATATTTAATTCTAACGCGTTTGTCGACGATATAGCAATAGCTGAAAAAGTAAAAAATACAGAAAGCCAGCAAATACAAAGTACTAAATAATTTAAGTGATTGATTTAACGTAAGAAAGATGAAATTAAACCCTTTTAAATGTATAAAAATTATAGTAGATCCCAGTCGAGATAAAATATTCAGTAATTACGACTTGCAAATCAATGCAATTTCCCTACCCAGTGGAAATGTAAGTAAACGTTTAGGCATAAATATCAATAATTGTCAAAAATGGAATGATTATATTAATTTTGTATTGGATAGATGTAACAGAAGAATCTATATGCTTAGAAAACTAAAACAGTTTAAATTTTCAAAAAAACAATTAATCATTGTGTATACGGGTTATATTAGAGTGATCATAGAATACGCCAGTCCTGTTTGGGCTCCAAACTTAAGGATTAAAGACGAAGATAAAATTGTTTAACTTGAAAGGAGATGTTTGTCAATAATTTTAGGATGGAATGTTAATAGGAATCATTACAATAGCAAGTTTAAATTAGTAGGGTTCAAGCCTAAAATTAAACGAAGCGCTAAGCTCAGATTAAACTTTGGTAAATCTGTTTACTTCTCCCAGGTTTCGCTATTATTTTAAACTTTAACTAAGATACATAAACTAGGTCAAAGTCAAAAACTCGAATTCGAGAATTAGTTTGTAAGATGCAGATACTTTAATTCATGTATTTCGTCAGTCTTAACACAACTAAATAGTATAAGCCATGTAGAGCTAGATAAATTAGATAAACTTTACCAATCTAAGTTAAAATGTCAACTAATTACCTCTGAAAAATAACTCCTATTTTTCTTTACCTTGTCGTAATTACTTCGTGTAAATACACTTTGTGGCTTTGTTATTGTGTATGTTTTTCAATGACAAATAAATTATTATTATATCGACTGATCACCAAATATCTCTATGTTAGGGCTTACCTAGATCGATATTTGCGATACTGAATAACTGGCGATATTTGCTAACCCTAGTAAGAGCATATCTTTTAAACATATTTACATGATTATCTTATGTGAGCATTAACTTGATATTGCTGCTCCTGACAGCCCGGACTTCTGAGTCCTGATTTTTAATGCCTCGCGAAGTATAAGTATACTAAAAGCAGTTAGAAATTATTGCCTCAGTCTAACCATCGTATATTTATTTACAATGATTTTGCTGACGACACTGATTCAAATGTTACTTTAAGTTCTGATGTAGAAACTCTATTAGCTCAATTGCATAATGACGTCAACTACTCTGTGAAAGTAACATTAGTGTCAAATACACTTCATAAATGTCGACGCTTGCTAGGCACACACTGCACTTGCTATGGATTACAGGTCTGTAATCCATATTGAATTCATATATTAAATCTTCTGGTCAGTAATATCACTTATCTATAAGTTACATTAATCTCTAATATTATGTAGAGCTGTATACCTCGAAAGATTTTTTGTAGCTAGAACATAGTTTTTCCAACGGGAACATATCAACTCTCCAGAATGTAACCGATGAGATTGATATGCGCTGAAGAAGCGAAAAATCACAAGGATGTTCAAATGTAAATCTTTAAGGACAATTAAGCACTTGAGTCCATGACAAGAAGGGTAAGCGATGAGTATTAAACTGCGTGTATTAAAAGTGTTGAGCTTATACCGTGCTGGGTAATGTGTATACTTTTATGTATAGGTACTAGTTTACACATTTTTCCCGTCTTGTTACTCCTTCGTATTTTTGCTCGGATGGCTGCTCCGTCAAACAGCGTCACTGTGATAGTACTTGGTCACATACCATAAATGCTCGAGCGGTTTGCTCGTATCATAATCATATCGTAACCATTATTTATATATAAAATGTCCGGATTCCTTTCCCCATAAGTAGATACTTGATTCACTTTCACTACTCCCTATACCATCCCATAGAACTGTATGTACTCTTAACTTTGAGAGTACATATGGGAAAAAAACTATAAGCAGCAAGGCGTTATTGGTGCACAACAATTATCATATCCTTTATAATGCTCTCCAAAATAGCGTACACCCAAAAGCCTAATCAGTACTGTTTTGCTTTGGTTATAGCCATCTTATACCTTGCAATTTCTCATATATGGGATCTATACTATGTATGAATTTTATATTTGGAAATATATGTGTACATGTATGGCGTATAGGTTGAGCTACTCATTACATAAGGTTGATCTACATAGCATAAGGTTTATCTGTACACACTTATAGCTTAAGGTTGCATTATCGGTTGGCGAGCTAACAAAACTATGTTTTTTCAAAGACAGTGCTCATCCTATAATAAAATACGACCGTTGCTTTCTAGGTTGTTAAGCACAGAACATGGCCCAAGTGTGATGCTGCTGACGACGGGATGACCTCTTATTTTTTATGTCTTAGTTTTAACTTCTTCCACATTCCTCTCCTACTTAATTTTTGCCAAGCTTATTGTATATACGTGTACATAGGGAAAAGGGATTCATTGCTTGTGACGAGAGGACTGACTACTATAGCATCTTTTACGTTTATGTCTTACTGTTTTTCTACTCAAGGTGCTTATGTACAGATATATGGAAGCTGATGATGTATATGTTGCACGATCTATTGCTCATGCTGTTGTTGCTTCCTATATTGCTTCCTCCAAATGACGGAGTATCTATCGTTTCGGTGCTCTTCTCCAAGCCTTGTTGTTACAATCATATGTTCCTGCGAGGATAACTACCTGGGTATAGTAATTGGATTTGAACATGATCGACTTTCCTTCTCCAGATTCGAGTGCCAGCTTTTTTCTTAATCCTCCTTGTATGTTAATGCAATTTAATTTGAATTTCAAGTTTTTCTAAAAGATAGTCACTACAGCACTATAGCAATGGACTATATTATAACTGTACATATAACATTTATGTACATATGTAGATACTTTGAGTTTAATTTCCAGTTCTGATTTATAGTTAATTTTCATATATCTAATGCTTTTCGATCTTAAGGATTAATTTTTTTAAATAATATACACGGCGTGACAAGTCATTGGCTAACGAAATTGAATGATGTTGAATGATATATGTGAGACTTAAAGGAGACAAGTGCAGTAAACACACTGCAAGTGACATTTGAGATAAGGTTTATATTTAGGAAAGATACGAGATAGCACTAGGGAAAATTGAGAGTATATAGTTTGTGTCACATGAATGTCATGTATTAAAAATATTTCGTATATTATTGTGATGAAGTTCAACAGCATACGTTTTGACTTATTAAGCTCCAGACAAGATTCTGCATGCCGTATTCTTATTGCTGGTAGCATATAGATACATAGATATACATATACAAACATAAATACAATTTCGACGTAATTGTCTGCTACTGTTCAACAGACAAAACTGGACTGGAAGCTTCAACACGATTAGCACTGTTTGCATTTACAAAATGAAGGTTTTACGATGGAATAAAATCAGTAAATTGTAAATTGCAGGGAGGACAATGGGACGAAGCTTGATAAAGTTTAAGTTTCTTTGCACTTTGGTAGCGGCAGTATTGTATTTCATCCATTGGAGTTAAGTTTATATAAGGTCTGTGTGTAGATTCACCAATTACTACAATTATACTCCATCGGGCCATTTCCTATTTTCCCATACAGCAAATATGCTATTTTTCTGGCATTCTTATTCTTATACATACATGTATGTACATAGATACATACTCCCCTGCTCCTGTTTTATGCAACTGGACGGATTTCAGTAAAGCAATAATTGTAAGCAAGAGCAGACTCAAGGTCTATACACATAATGTAATATATGGCTTTGCCAGCAGACAATGGAGTTGCAATGACTAATTTGCTATTTTCTTTAACTTTTCCTCCTGCACACCAAGCGACTCATTCGCCGGTCATAAAGTTGTGAATGTGTAGCCAGTTGAATTGTGTATAGAATTAATAGGACTGCATAGCCAAATTATGTATATACATTATACATACTTACATACGTATCAATTCATAGAACTTGTCGGTTTTATTCTAGATTTGCATTGTTTATGGTATTATCTATAGATATATTTGTAGATCCTGCATGGCTTCTTATAGTGCACATATAAAGCTTTAGAATAAGGGAAGGCATATATTGTAAAGTAATATTTGTAAGCCCTTGGTGTTATCGGAGATATAAACTGCAATACAAGACCCGCGTGCATTATTTTCACGAGGAGATTAGCTGTGTGGTAGTAAAGACAAGTGACTCATGAAAAGGTTTTGTAATTTCATCATACAGCGGGATACAGTCTATGATTCCTTCGTGTAAAGTATTTGGATCACAAGATGAATTTCTTGACGGATGGTCCGTCGCTATCTCGGTATGCAGTGGGAAATTGGTACTTAATAGGTTCATTTCAAATTGCAGACTTAATGCTTACTCATACACACACTTTTATTATTTGATCAATATTTAAGGCTCCCATTGACGTCCGGGGATGATTGTAACTTTATAAAAATAATTATGGTAATATTGCATTCTGACAACGTGTAATATTATATAGGAGGAACAAGTGGGCAAAAACTTAAGTGCTTGTACGTGAACATGCCAAACATATTATAAAGTAGTATGGACTATCCAATCATGTGAGTTGAAGGAACCCATTTCCTTTGCAATTTATTTTTGCTCTAGTTATTTTTTTTTGCCTTTTGGAGAAATTAAAAATACAATTTCAAACTTTGTATTTTATTTTATTTTACTTCACATATATGTATTTAATTTTGGCTAGGGTAAACTATAAAAAATATATGCAACAGCTATTAAATTATATTAACTTAATATGTAAGTGAAATGTTAATTACTATTTTTATGTAATTTGCATGGCCACACGTAGATAAATATGTCAAAGTTATGTAGTAACCTGAAGATCTTTAATGAATTGTTACAAGCATTTTTTCACTTAATAAAGCCCAGGATTTGTCGCACACAGTTTACAGACAGATGTTACGGCCAACTGTTGTATATATACGAAATTGTTGAGCTCAAATCATCTTTATGATTTGTTTAGTTACGTCCTAAAAACGATGTGGCAATGAATTTCCTTGATATTGTCAACTTATGTGTAGAGTCACGGCTGCCATTGTCCCAGCTGTACAGACTTCCTCAGCTGATTATCTTCAAAGGTGTTCTCACATCTCTGATTGGAGTCACATGGAAGGGCAGAGCGTAATCCTAATAACTAGTTTCGGCCACACCGGCAGATCAAGTTTGTTAATTAATAGTTACATTTGTCTTGAAGACGTAGTTCACGACTGAGCTTAAGTGACATGCCTGACGCAGTTTAAGTCAAGACTTTTGCCGAAAACCATGCCGAAACATGGACAGGACCATTTGAATTTATTTCTTCGAAATGAGCTTTTAAATGACATGCTTTTTCTTTCGTTATCACCAAGCAATCTGTTCCAGTCAGGATCAACGCCTTGCTTTCAAATTTCAAACTGAATTACATATAGATATATCTTTTGTACATACGCGACCCCACACGTGAGGATGGACTGATGATTTTTGCATTACTACGGCTTGTAATTAGTGTCGTGGCATTCTGTTGTCCGCATGTGTTCTTTATTACTTTCAAGCCACAAGCTTTGGTGTACTTAATCAATTTACTTCTGGTCAGAGGGTATCAAGAGGGATGCGTGCGAAGTCAAGATTTAAATATATGACAAGCCCCTGGATGTATAGCATATGACATAAGCATGAGCGTAATAGCCTAACTTACGTAATACAAGTAACTATAGAAAAAGGCAATATAAGTGTATTTCTATAGTTCAGGAAGTATCTGTGCTTACATATCGTCAGTGAAGGATCTTAAAACGTACTGTAATCTCTGTGTTGGAGAGATATAAATTGGTACTTTCAGATCCTTCCGTGACTATGTGTAGCCTATAGTGCTGAATAGTCAGGCATATTCAGGGAAAGTTTAGGAAATATATAGCTGCAAAATAATAATATCTGTTGTAATACAAGGTTCGGTGAGTTTGGAAATTTGGAAGTTGATCTGATATGAATCGGCTTTTGTATCTTTGACTTCATATGTTTTTGCTCAAGGTGAAGATTTGGGACTACTTCCATACAGATACATATGTTTCTAGAGATAATGAAAATGGCAGCAAAAAATCGGGAGAACTATAAATACATGCGAGAATTCAATACATACTCATCTCTGCTGAATCTCAAAATAAAATGCAAATGGGAGTTTGAATATGTAAAAACATCATTAAAGACATGAGCATATGAGTTATTGCAAGAGTTTAGGAACTTGTGGAGGACAGCCTGTATTGGATTTTTAAAACATCTTTCTTCTCGACTTACTTTCCACAGACCTCATGTTTGGCGGAGTCAACTCATTACATATATATCTTCTTTACACTATATATTTTGTTGTACAGATAATTTTGAGTAATTATGCGTGGTAATTCTGGTGCTGTAGAAGTGTAGAACAGCAATCATGCATCCCTATAGTACAGATACATATAGAAGATCTTTGAACTTTTATAGTCAAATTTTCAGTCTCTTGCATGATTTTCTTCCTTTGAATTTAGGTTTATTTTCTGCAGGCAGGCGACGAGTTTTTTTTATTTTACTCTCAAGTGCGTCACCATGTTGGGATTATAAACAGACCCAGACTCTGTGTTTGTGTGAAACATGTTTTAAGGACCACATTTGTGCTTCAGAGGTATTTAGACTTAATAACTTTATATCGTCGGAGAAGGGTCATAAAGTACCAACTTGTGTGTTGAAGGGATTGAATTTAGCACTTTAGGAACCTTCACCGTCGATATGTAAGGATACATAATATGCTGTGTAGACTTTTAAGGACAACAACGTTCCGTTCCCCAGTTGATTTTCTGTATGTATAAAGTAGTAAAATGTATAAAAAAAAGGTTTGTTTACTAGAAGCTGTTTTTTATAATTTTATGATGAAAATGCATGAGTACTCCGCAACCAAATTCCTTTTCGTTATTTTCTATAAGCATAACCATGAATCCTGCTGAGCTCTAAATGTCAAGTGGGTTAATTCTTGTGCTTTGGCAATGTGCGGTTTCTCTTCCCCGCCGCCCGCCACGATCGATATGTTTTCTCGGATAATATACTATAAGCTTAACTATATTTTGGTGGTATTTTCTGATTTTGAATTGAAGTCACTCCTGGGTTTTGTACACCTGGACTGGAAATAGGAGCTCCGGTGTAATAATAATTCAAGTCCGCCGGTACTATCTTTTATCATTCCTTCCATGTGAGAGTAGCTCACCTTTCCGAAACGACTTCCTCTCTGCCATCCGGAATTGCATTGCCCTTGTAGTACTATGTGCTGGTGTGCTTGGAACACAAGAGAAATTATATTTTGCTCGAATGACTTTGGCCTTTTCTTCTCCATGATTTTTTTTTGCTTTCGCTCTGTCGCTACAACTTTTTATTACTAGCCTTCGCCAGCATATGCATCGCCAGCATTTGGGACTTGCAGCCGTTTGCTCCTTGCCAAATACAACGGAATGCTTGATCAAGACATGATGATGAGCTATTCCTATTTTTTTTACAACGTCTACTTAATTTTCATACCAAGAACAAGAACAACTGTTCAGGGTCGCTTGTACTCTTCGTATGTTTATTACATACATCATTCTTTATAACGTTGCCTTTAGAGTGTACTCTCTTTTTTATGTAATTATATCCATAATTGTAGTATACATGCATATGCTAAATGTAAATTAACCCATGCTACAATTTTTCATCTAACGATAAGCCCAGCTTTCTTCATGTAGTATTATAGCTTTTTGTAGTATAAAAAAATTATAAATGAAATCACAAATCCACACTACAGTCAGCAGTTGTTTTGAAAAAATATTCAGTGTCTTGATTACTTCTGTGACCGTCAAGGCCGGTACAGTTCATCAGGAAAGGCTGCCTTACTTCTACTTACTTAACTACTTCATAGCATAAAATAATAAATTGTACTATGTGTATTTTTGTTAATCATCTTTACATTTTCCGGTCCTATAGAGCACCATAGTGTATGTCAACCATATAGTAGATAGATACATATATTTCCTATACCTTTGCACTGATTGACGAACGAAAAAATAAAATAAAAAAGCCAAATAATTGAACGCAGCCTTATTCCTTTTATTTTGACAATGACTCCAGCCGAGTTCCAGTCAACCAACCTTGACATTGGAAGCTCAAGATGGTTTTTGCTGCACCAAGTACAGCTAAATTGTATCTAAATTAGTCTGCAACGCTTATACTACATAGAAGTGTTGATAATAAGTTGAGAGTCATCAGTGTTAACATTGTATCACTTTCTTACTGCGGTTTCGTTTTACTTATGCAGGAAGGCTTCTTTACATGTACTTCTTTATAAGCTTCTTATGTTATGTGCAGTGATTATGACGAGGTTTGAGTTTGAGAATTATAAACAACCGTACAAGAATATAAGCTTGATATTACAGTATGGATAGGATTGTAGTACAGGATTTTGTATCCACTGATTCCGGGGGAGTGATGCTGGATGGCATGAAGGATAATAAGTACAATCGTATAATGTGTAACTAATAACCTGGAACAAATGTTCGCCATTACTTCTGTAACTTTGAAAACTTGTGTATAAGTATCGATGTTCAGGACTGTGGTGCATGGTGTCGACATTGACGACTGTTGTTTGTTGCCGGTGAAACCTTGTGTACAGTTACAATTGAAGTTACTGTTTAGCTCTGTTCCAAACGTGTACATTACGATATAGAACAGGACCGCTGCTGTTGGTGAAAGACAAACGAGCTTATAAAAGATTAAACTCGTTCATAATTTGTCGAGCCTATGTTTTGCTCGCACTCGCTGACATTGCGTATTTGTTGATATTTTGTCTGTCGGAGATACTGTATCTGTTTTCTATATGGCTTGGCTTCCAGCCAGTCATTCCCATGCCCACCTATTCACTCCCATTTACTAATTTTAGTTGGCTCAGGAATTCCACTTTGAAACTCGTAAAATGTTTACTCAAGTCTTAAACTTCAGCTGTACATATCATATGGTTGTCCGGATGGATTAAACTGACTGGTGTTGTGGGTCGGTTGGTGGGCTTTCGGATCACATCAAGTCTCGAGTCGCTTCTTCTGTAGGAGGTTGATGGATACATTGTGGTGGCATAATTGTTATTCCATTTCGTTGATTTCCCCTTGTCTATAAATTTTACCGTGCGTGGTATACGTACATTCGAGTATTATGTTATCATATCATTCATATTTTCCCACCCTTCTGTGACAATCATGAAGGTCACAATATACAGATGACTTTAGAGCTGATAACATAAATATGTAGAAATACAAAATATAAAGGACCAGATAATTTTTTTTCAAATTAATTATTACATATAGTGATTATTTTTATAATGAACTATTCATACTGGAATTATTAATTATTAAATTTACTTAATCAAATTAAATTCATATACTTACTTAATCTAAATTTAATTAATTAAATCAATTTAATTAAATTAGATGTATAATCACAAAGCTTTAAGCTTAATTGAAACAAGGTGAAAAACATAACGAGTTTTACTTCTATAAGCTAATGAAACATTCATAGAACATCTGCAAAAAAATTGTCTAACTATTATACACGCGTAACATGCTCTCTGCAGATAGAAGGTCTGAACGCACATTTTCTCAGAGTTTAGCATAATCAGACAGAATGTCATGCAAGTTTGAGCGGTCAATGGCAATTTTTATTGCATGAGGTACATAAATAATATCTACATATCTCTTGAGATAAGGGAGTTTTAAATGAAAAAATATAATTCACCATTTAAGATGATATGGAACATTTGGACATGCATATAATTCCTTGTTGGAATATAAAACTAAAGC
>JAQGAK010002018.1:0-24009 GCA_034696945.1 Lipothrix lubbocki
GGAGGAGTTTCCGTAAAATTATAAGTTACGTTATAAGTAAAAGGTTATAAGTGAGTTTCGCAATCTGTCTATTATTTAATAATTTAACGCATGAAACTTTCGAGAACAATGTTGTACGTTCACGTTTTAGCTTTCTTACTGTTAAGGGTATTTAAATAGATTACTAGGCAACTAGGCATTTGTCTTTCGATTTGGATTGCAGCGTTGAGGCTGCAGCATTACTACTATACTTTTAAAAACGAACTCGAAATAAGAGTAATTTTTTATTCAACGTTCAAGATTAACATGTTATGCGGATATCTGGATAGGTAAATACTACCTTATTTACTTATATTGCCGACAGAAATTGTTGAATTGCAGCTAAAGTACCAATTTAAAATATTGATGTTGCAATCACATTTACAACGGGACAGTTTTTATCAATCATTTAATATCTGTATTCTAATTCGTGAACGGGTTTAAGAACTTTAGAAATATTAACTTCTTTATGACAGAAGAGCCGAATCATGTAGGTATGCATGCCTTGTATGTACTATGATATGCCTTATAAATTCTGTTTATAACAACGTATCATTTTTCATCGATATTTTGCCTATATGTAAGTAGGTTTCATTGATCAGTCCAAACATTTTGGGTTTACTTGTCTCTTTCTCTCTGCTTAAAATATGAATCTTGGTAGCTGGAATTGTAAAAATTTGGTGACCATTTTTCCTACTGTCAAAAGGGTAAAACGTTAATTACACTAACCCATAAAATGTACTGGGAATTTATTATAATGTCGTCACTGCCGTATATCCATGAATATCGCAGCTAGATAACATTCCTTTTGTCATACTATTGGTGGGGGCAACCGGATCCAAAATTTACAAAATTAAACTTGTAGTACAGATACATAATGATAGTACAAAGCCATGTGACATCTATTTACTGGCTCACTCAAAACAAACTCCCTCTTGTTTACATTCCCTTGAAAAATAGCTCCTTGTAGAGAATGATAAATTAAACCCTACCAGGATAATAGCGATAAAGAGACGAAAAGTTCGGTAGCTTTGGAACGTTGAGCATCTACGAAGTGTTTTCGTCGGATCGAGTGTCGATAAACATCGCCCACACACAGTAAGGCAATATTCCCATTATACCTACGCTGATTCTCACAAGGACGCACTTTCGGAAACAACGGAAGTGAGAATACAAACTGTTAGGTATCATCTAAAGAGGCAGCAGTCATTTATTGACTTCTAGTAATACATTTGTATAAATCTGTAGAAAAGACATGTAAGCAGTAAACACGTTATATTTAACAAAGTTTTCAATGGAATACTTCCATTCCGGAGTCTGCTCAACTTTGTCAATTTGAAACAATATTAAGAATGTAAACCAAAATGTACAGATACACAAAAAGGTACAAAACAGATGAGGGTTGCTGAGAATTTATAATAATTAAAGGTAACAAAAAATAGAACAACAATTAAAATGATTATTTGAAGTATTTAATCAAAAACAGTTGTCGGTACAATAAATTATATTGCAACTATCCACGTGTGTGTAGTCAACCACAATCAACTAGGATATGGTTAAATAATCGTTCCTTTATCTTGTTAGCACACTTAAAAACAATTAAATACATGCAATAAAAACTGAAGTTACAATGTTACAAACTGACCTACCTTACATGTCAATTCAGAAAAAATTGCAAAATTTGATACAGGTAAGATTGTACCTAAGTTTATATAAACAAAACTTGATAAGAACCTGCGTAAAACCTGATTTATAAACAATTAACGAAATAAAATTTAATCTCATAAAGAAATGAAAACTTAATTAACTATGGAAGATTGACATTTTTAAACAAACTGATATTACAAAAGAATGTAATATTATTGTTCGTTCTTACTACGTTACAATCACAAAATATTCGCTTTAAAATCTCGTCAACTTATACAATAATGATATCAATCATCGTGTGGCAATCAATAATAATTAATACTCTTATTAAATAACAATATAACTACAAAATAACATTGATTATCAGCAATTAAATTAAACGTAAATATAATAATGGTTTACATCATAGCAAAACCAAACGTAGTATAGATACATGATTTATGTAATAATATTGTGAAAATCGACAAAAATCATTTCTGTTCGAATTTTTTGAGCTAATTAAAAAAGCAATACTCGATAAGTTAGCACAGTGTGTGCTAATCGTAGCAAGTCTCAATTCCTGAAGTACATCAAACAAACACGAACTGAACATTCACCAAATACCCCTGCCTAATGCTAACTTGACGACCTATTATGTAACTGTACACTATTTACACCAATTTTATCAAATTTTACAAATCAAATATTCTGGTAAACTTTAAGATTGAATAAATAGGAAAAATATAACAATATCATAAGAGTAAGACGCTACCAAAACTATTTTTTATTTTTAATGCATTTTTCAGTTCGAGTGAAAAACAAAAATGCAAATATTTGTTTACCAACAACCACCAACCAGATGTGTTTGCACTTCCACGGTGAAGTCAAAAAGCACATCAAATTATTACCAAAGTACTGTTGTGAAAATCACCACACAACATTAGAAAATAAAGCGCAAGTATTTAAGCTTTTATTTTCTATGTTATATGACTAAGTCTAAGGAATACGCGAAAAACTAATCTATTCGTGTTTGTATAAAGATTTCCATTAATTATGTCTTAGGCAGCTACTTTATAAAACAGCTTTCAATATTTAGCATTTTCTTAACCCGATCATCATACTTAATTAGCGTAAGGAGATCAGAGGATGAATTCAAGTTAAATTTTTCTCCTAAAAGATGACAACAATGAGCTTGTTCTAAGAAATCATTGGAATTCAACTCAACGACAGCGGCTGTAGGGTTATTTTTCAGAAATCGATCCTTGGGTTGGCCAATATAGTTTAAAAGATCTTGCAATAAAACGTAAAACGAAGTTTCGCTTTCACCCTGAAAAACAAAAGAAAAACACACATTACGATTCTGCTATATGTACATCCATAGAAACGCGGATTTTCTATTAATATTTGAGATGTCTATTAATAGTTGAGCAAAATAAGCAAACCTTAAGCCGATACAAAGGAGGCAAACTGCTTTCACTAGCTTCGAATTCAAAAGAGTCTGGATCATCAGCAGCATCAGGAGAAGGTACAGAGTCAGTAATTCCGAAACCACAATCATATTTATCCTCCGCCCAACTTCCTGAACCTCTGAAAATCCAAGGTGTATTCGGCTTGCCCTGAACATCTTTGATATGTTCTTGTAGGAGACGGCGAACAGATTCATGAGGTTCAGCCAATTCCATAGGACTTTGACCAGCATACGTTGCAAGCAACGGATCGGCTCCATATGATACTAGCAATCGCACAAGTTCCACATGTCCGTTCTCACAAGCTTCATGAAGAGGTCTAAATCGAATTATTCAATAATTAGCTACTTTTCACGAAGGGATAACGTGCACGTCGTGGGTATTTGATAATTTACGTCAAACGTACCTAATTCCACCGGGTGCAGCCTGAGATGGATTCGCTCCATACGCAAGCAAGACTTTTGCTACTTCTAAATGACCTTTGATACATGTTTCGTGCAAAGGAGAGTATCCAGCGTTATCTTTACTATTAGGTGAGCACAGATCATGTTCCAAGCAGTACGAGGCAACATCCGGATATCCAAGCCGGGCTGCGCGATGGAGCACAGTTTCGCCAAGTCCCTTATTCAGCACCCAACTTCTCATCTCTGCTTGCACATCCTCTTCTTTCAGTACTTTGTTTTCGTTAGTCTAAGTGATATGAAGATATTAATGTAGGCGAAATCATGCATTTAAAAATAACTTTGTATATTTGTCTTTAATTATTGTTGACCGCAACTACGTCATAGAAATAATATAATACGTTAGTAGTCTAATTTTACTTAAAGCAACCGATACCCACCTTTATTCTCTTTGGCGGGGGAGGTGCAACTGATCCATCAGGTGTAGCAGTAGCTCTCTTCTTCTTACGAATGTAATCAAAACCACTTTTAAATTTATTCCTTCTCAAAGTCTTCTTTGTTGTCGGTGGAGGAGCAGCAGCCGTGGGCAATTCCACACCAAACACAGATTTAATTGACATTTTCTTATTGAATTTATTTCCCGCCGCACCCGGCGTCGGCAACATTTGTGCTTCTTTTTCCTTAGCTAATTTAGTATACCGATCACCATCATCATTATTTTGAACTACCACAGTGTCATCTGCCTGATTGGTTTTAATTTTTTCCGGTGTGTCTTTCTTGGACCCCAACTTTTTGCTCGGACTTCTAGTTTTATCATCTTTTACAACTTCCGGTTCTTTAGTCTTCTCTTTCTCAGTTATTTCATTAGCTTCGATAGCTTTTTCTTCTTTCACTCGTCCTTTAGTTTTGGCAATCTTTGTTGTTTCTGTTTTTATCGGAGAACTTTTAGGTGGCCTTCCTTTTGTCCTTTTCCCGGAATCATTTACTTCATGATCACCATTTTCTTTATCCCTTGTATCCTGTTCACCTTCTTTCGTGACACTAGAACTTGAAGAATTCCCACCCAATACGGATGTAGAGGCAGACATGGAGGACGGCTTTGCAACTCGTATCAGTTTTGAAGGCATCCTTAATTTTTTCTTAAAATCAATCAGTTCTTCTTCCCAACCAGGTCGACGGAAATCTGAGCCATCACCAAATACGATTCGGCGCTTCTTCTTCCCCAATTCCCCACGCATTATCCATTCTTCACCTGAGGATCCGTCCTGCTTTTCGTCTTCTTCACCTGAAAGTTCATTTAAATTTGTGAAATTATTTCATTTGATTTTATTACAATGAACACGTTCGTCAATAATGAATTTAGTAACAAAAGAATCAAGTAACTTCATTTTCTTGTTTAGGGTATAATTCCTGATTGTCTTGAACTTACTTCTGACAAAAGCCAATTTAATAAGAAATAACATCAATGAGCTATTTACCTTACTAACGGTAATAATTAACTTCCTTACATTAGTTCTCTAATGTATTTTGTTAAACACTAAACAGCCGGTCAAGTTAAGTATAGAACTTAATAAAAAGTAATAATTGACGAATAATACTACGAATATTAATTTATTATATTTACGAATAATAATAATTGAATATTTGACTACACATTATTGGCATATAAGACCATGGCCCTCAAAACATTGCTTTTTTTAAACTATAGTGAAGACTAGCAGCCTCAACAAATCTAGAACGTCAAAAACGTTTGCTACTTCAATAAGTCAGGACAGTCGTACTCCTCAACTTGATTTTAATTTTACTCACGCGCCATTTATGATTAGAAAATAGAATCAACTCACAATACAGTAACTTACTTTCTCCAGAAATATCCTTCAGACGTCCTTTCCCAGCAAGAGGGGCACAGTTTCTTTTTGGTCTTAATTTTCTAAGACTTCTGGTTTTAATCGAATTTCTTTGATTTCGCTTAGATGTCCTTGTCTTCTTATTTCTTTTTGACGACTTTTTGTTTTTCTTGGCCGACCTGTTTGATTTTCTTCTGAGTGACATGGATTTTGTTGAATTCCGCAAGGATTTCTTTTTCCCTCTATCTTTAGATGTCACAGTAGTACGCTTACTTTTACGAACATTACCTGAAGATAAACTATTCGAATCTATGTCAAAATCATCATCAGAATCCACATCGGAATCGGAATCAGCATCACTGTCTTTACTAGCACTAGAAGTGCCATCTGAATTTTCTGAATCAGAATTATAGGTATCTACAGAAAAACTTCGTGAACTTTCTGAATCATCGGAATCGTCGTCACTCTCACTTCCAATACTGGTTCGACTTGTAGCATCTTCATCTTCCAAATCACTTACAGAACGGCCACGGGCACTACCACTAATTTTTCGTGAGCTTCTTCTGGTACGGGAGGGCTCGGGAGAAAGTCTTTGCTTAGTGCGGGAACGAGTTCTCTTGCTGGACATGTTTTTACCCCTAACAGACGATTTTTTAACAGAAGGTGAAACTTTTCTTCTCTTGCTACCCCCTTTAGGACTACTGGGAGGATCTACTATTGCTGGTATTGCTTTTCTCTTTTTAGTGGGCACAATGACCTCATCTGACTTGGACTGACTGTCTGATAGGGAGGATGTTTCTGAAGAGTCTTTGTCTTCTTCTCCGGCAGAAGATTCTTCTTCATTTTCTTCAGATTTTTCATCTTCGACCTTAAAATCTGAATCTTCTTCACTAGAATTCTTGAGAGCTCGTTTTGCTTTTGCAATACTTGATGATACCTTAGGATTTGTACTATTAGTCTTGCTCTTGAGTTTCTGCCAAAGACCACCTCGTCGTGACTTGATTGTGACAGGATTTGATGCCAAGTCGGTTAGGAAGGAATCGCAAGCTGCCCAAAAGCTGTCCACATTTTCACTTGGTTTGGCATCTGATGAGGCTGGAAGACCAGGGGTAGGCGTAGGTGTAGTTGAGGATTCTGTCAACGTGGTTTTTACTGTAGCACTGTTTGCATCGTTTGTGGCTCCTGCGTCTGGTCCATTTAAACTTGGGGTACTTACTTTCTTGGGTAAATCAGGTAATGTGGGTAAGTCCTTTTCTTTCTTGGTGGTTAACCCACGGTTTTTGACTGGGGATTTCTTTAGGGTTTTGATTGATTTGTAAATGTCATCATCGTCGTCTTGGAAATCAAAAACAGAAGTTGCAGGCTTGCCGCCACTTGATGATGAAATCCCTAACGACTTTTTGTTAGAAATGTCATGGCCTTTAGGGTTGACATCGGAATCAGATAAGGTAGTTACACCCCGACTTGAATTTTCCTGTTCAATTTGACTAAGGAGATTAGGAAATAATTGTTTCTTTTCTGCTTTAGTACGAATACGATTTAAAGTGGTTAAAGAATGATAGCTATTGGCTCCAGTGTCCAGACCGGATAAAGACGCAAATGTATCTTTTTCAGATTTAAGTTGGAGACTAGATGATGGTTGTGAATCAACGGAATTTGTTTTGCTACTATTTATACTTGCGACGGTTCCTGGACTTGATGCAGGTGGTACACCAGGGAAATTATTGCTGTCTGATCCATTCATTCCAGTAGCTACATGATTGGCGTTGCCTGTATTTCCTGCATTATTAAGCGGCGGGAGAACTGTGTTAAATTTCCTTCCACGAAAATTCCACGTTTGATGATTAAATTGAAACTTTTCTTTTTCCTTTTTTTCGTGTAATCTACTTTCACATGAATTTCGAAGTAAACTTAGCAGGTTTTTACGTGATGAAGTTTTACCTTCTCTACCACCTGATCCTCTTGACTGCCCACCACCATGCTTTGTTTTACCAGTTGGGGGAACGGGATGAGGAGGGGGCTGTGATGGGGTAGCATTTGCAGCTGGCTGTTGATTAGATTGAATCTGAGGAGTTTTTAATGTAATTGAGCCATTATTTTCGGAGTTAGTTACATTTACTGGGGGTGGGTACGATTGCATTACGCTTCCTAATGGGACAGAAGCACTTGGAAGAGGTCTAGGTATAGTTCGACCTATGTTGACATTGGCTGCATAGTTAGCATTATTTTGTGCGGATTTACTTGAGCTCTGACTATTTCCCGACGCTGTAACTGAAGCTGCTGGTGGTAACACATTTGACTGGTGATAATTAGCGTATGGAGTTTGCGGTGGAAAGTGACCATAGGCTTGGCCATAATGTGGCATAGGGGCACCATAGTGTGGCTGATGTACTGATGCACTTGGATCTTGACGTACAGTTGCTGGTGGATTCGTTGGAGGGTAATAATGATTGTGAGCATGATTTTGGGATGGAGGGCCATTAACCGCCAAACCATGAGGATAGGTACCAAAGGCAGTTTGCGACGGTGCTGGGGAGGGAGTGGGCACTTGATAATGTGATACTAACGGAGTGACAATCGATTTCGGCGTTGGATAATTTATTTGGGAATGAACTTGTTGATTGGATCCAACATTTTGATTACCAACATTAGAATCTCTCGACGTCGAACTCGGATTTTGTACTTGAGGAGGAGCAGAAACTGATGTGTTGGCATGACTATGCCCATATGGTGGAAAATAATTGAGATGTTGCTGCCCCGAATGACTGACTTGGGATTGTGCTGGGAAATGGGGATGATACTGAGGGTAAGTTCCAGGGTGATACGAAGGATGAGTTTGGCTCTGATGATACTGATGATATGGGGAAATATTGGTAGATAAAGGTGGTGGTGGCGGGTTATAGGGCGGGATGACCGAGCTTGGTCTTTGGGGCTGTGTCTGTGGGGGCTGTTGTGCTTGTTGTTGCTGCTGCTGAGATTGTACTGGATGGTGATGATGAATTGCATCAGATGTGGAACTTAATGTTGATCCTGGACCAGCCGAGTGAGGTTGATTGGGGTAGGGATGCAATGAGCGTGGGTTCCCATGGATATTATGTAGAGAATGCGGAGGTTGATGCACGGGATGATGCCCGAATAGATGATGTTGCGAATTAGCGTTGTTATTTTCGGTCGTATTACTATTGGCGTTATTAATACTACTATTTTTACTATTACTATTCGTATTTGGTACATTCGATGTCAGTGTTGAAATCTTTTTGGACTTGTGACGTTCTCCTGCACCACTAACTGCACTAACTGACGACGCTTTTGTTTCTGGAGTATGCCGTTGCGAATCCTTGATTGAATTGGTTGTAGAGTTTGCAACCGCTGCAATAACAGCATTAGTGCTATTACTGTGATTCGTAATACTGTTGAGATTAGGGGTGGATGAGCCGGAACTGCACAAAGATCTGTTGGTCGTACCATTACTGTTTCCACCGTGTCCATCAATAACAGCCATTGAACTTGTAGAGGAATCCGCGGATTGACGAACAGTTTTCACCGAAAGATCCAAGGGGGATTCTCTTCTGCCGACCATATTAAATACAGGTGGATTCGATGAAGATGCATTTTGTGTGTGATTAACTGTAGGCTGAGTATTTCCAACCGAACGAGAGTTCGATATTCCTTTACTTCCGTTCGGTGACGACGAAGATGAAGGTGTTGCAGTTTGAGTTACGGATGAGTTTGAATACATTTGACTCAAAGTCGCTCCAAGTCCTTCCTCAAATTTCCTTAGTGGTCCACAATCTTGTAAAGGCTGGAACATCTGTGTACAAAGAGAAATGCAAGCGGATAAAATTCCAGTTCTTCCCGAAAAGCCATACAAATATTCGTCTAACTGGTTCATTAAGCTCAATATAATTGCGTAAAACTAAAAACCAACAGTAATAGCATGCTTACAATGTATACACACATATAACCAATATCATCTGCAAATCCTTTTTCCAGGAAACATTCTATTTATTACAGAACTTACTGCAAACAACATCCTGTGTCCAGCAAATGCATATACATGTACACTCTAGACATTCTGAAGCTCGAGGATCACATGCTTTACTTTTCTTGGAAATCAATAGAAGCATCAGAAGCCCCATCTCATTGTGAACAAACTTGGTAACGCTGCGTATACATGAAAGTACACTTCATTCTTCTCCAACTTTGCTCCCGCATTCCCGTTTTATATAACGCTGTTCCTAACTCTATTTCGTGGAGATCTTCCCAATTTAAAAGGCAAACTTACAAATCTCAGATGCTACCATGACCAAATGCACAACATAATTTTTCTAATTAAATAAATACATTTACGACCCTCCGTACTTTCCAGTCCTTGGCGGCTTTAATGCATATTGAATTTCAATCATATGTACATCAACGCGTTATAGCACAATCTCCCTGTAATCTCTGGCAAATAAAGAACACAAACTTTCCCCATAGATCGGAAAACTAAAGCTAAATTCATGCAGCGTGTTTCGTACACAACAGTCTCCTCTGCTCGCACTTGTATTTTCACTACCCTTCTGCATATGTACTACATATAAGTACATCCTAGGCAAAAACTAGTTTTTCATTTCCATGCCTTGAAGAGTCGTATTTATCATGCGAAATGTAACGGGAAAACTGTGGGACTTGTATCAACGAGCATTGTGCTGTAATCAGATTCTTTCAAAGAACTATACTCTACAGCAAGCACATGTCCAATAACATATAGAAAGCTACCTACTCTATATAACCAGAATATTTCTGCAGGTAAATTAAAAAGTCATCATGCAAATAGTAATTAACGCTGTGATACTCAATGTGGTACTTTCCTTGACATTACTATTTTTTACTTCGTGAAATATTACCAAGTCTTTACCATGCATAGAAACATTACGCTGTCAATACCCTATTGTGTCAACCACCAGCATTATATCTTATCCCAAACCTGAAAAACTATATGCAATTAATCAATTTCTCAACATTTCTTTATGACAACAAAATGTAGCGCAAAATGACAAAATGTGTGACAAATATTTGTTTTGATATGCACTTCTTTCGTATTATTTACTGTTTGTAATGTAACGAAAACGCTCTGCTGTGTTGATCTAATAATAGTTACGTACCTATAACGAAACATAAACAAGGACGGTAACAATAAAGATTATTAGATCGTAAAAAGATTTATCCCCCTACAGTGAATAATCATGTGATTTTACTGTTTGTATCACTTTTAACCTAAAATCTGTTCACCGGCGTAAACATTTTCATGAAAAGGTACTACTATACCTTATTGTTAAAATGGCCCAAGTGTACTTATAAAAACCATGAGTTTCATTCGAACAACTTTAGTTGAAGGGCCTCTATTTAAAATTGAAGCTAAAAAATAATAGTAAGTCTAACAGAGTTTGTTACAATTAAAATAGTATTAAGCAGCCACACACGTTCTGATAAATTGAATATAAATATTATTTTCCTTTTAAGTCTAACGTAGGTCAGTAAACTCTTTGAAGGCCAAGGTTTTAGCAATGCTTTATTTTTTAGGCACTGTGATGCCATGTGTGTATGCAGCTATACACATTAAATAATCCCGGATACACAACGCACAACAGCAATAAAGGGAGCTCCGCAAAAATACACAAAAATATGCTTATCGGGCTTTTGGGCGTCTGCCTAATTCTACATACTGGCTAAAACTTCGAAGCGCTACATATATTTCTTTTATCGACATTTTCTTTCTCTCCCCCCTCCCCCCTCGCTTGCTCTCTCTCTCTTTCGTCTTTGCTCTAAAGTAAGCACTTGAGCAAACACTACGTGGGCTTCGGGCTGCTGAAATATACTAGTAGCGTCACAGGGAAAAAGTAAGTGATTACAAGTATGCACGTATGCAACTAGTATGCTTTCAAGCACGTGATACTTACACATCATTGACTACACACAAGACCATGGATCGGTATAGAGCTGGAAAGTCGAAAAATTGTAGTCAAAGAGCATTCAAAATTAAATACCATCATTTTTACTTTATCATGTTTTCATTCCCGTTTCGTTACAAATCCCAATTTAATAACATGGCCTACAGCGTTGCAAAAGTGAATCATATTTTGTTTCATTTCCTGCGAACGAGTTAAAAATAGTTGTGCTTCCATACAGCTATGGCATGCTATTACAAGAACCTGTCCTCAATCGTTACGCAATAACAAAGAGAGCCCTTTATCATACATTACAGTATTTATTACTACGGCTATATATCTAAAAACACTTTGTATACTATAAAAAATATTTTCGTTTGTTTACAGCTGGCTGTAACCTCAATGAATTAGGAGGGGGACACCATGCTGCTATTGTGTTGTGAGGAAAGTTTGGTGTGCAAAAACAATTACGTTACAACACAAGTTAGCATAACTTCGTAATTTTCTTTCAAGGAATCCTACAGATACATATATACGAAATGAATGCAGAATATATAGATAACTTGGCAAAGTGGATTTTTGCTTCTAATTCCTACATCGAACGAAAACGGGACCGTCTTCAAAACATTGTATTACCAACACATACTTTTAACTCGAAGAAAAAAGAATCCGATAAAAACTAACAACTTCATCGAAATCGATGATCGGAGGTACTATAATAGCTGAGATAAACATATTATAGCAAATAAAATAGTTAAACTGGCGGATCAACTTCCAATAATCTAGATGCTTCCACGAACGTCAGTTGACCATTTCTTAATCAGTTAGCACAAAGATGTAAATACACAATCAAAAATCTCACGCTTCAGATCATCACTACCTAAATTTATTGTAAGTATACACATTCGAAAAACACAATTTAGGGACATACACACAGACAATATATACGATATGTGGCTTTTATTTGGAGAAATACATTACACAGCCCAGCATGAAGGTTTGTTTTAATTAACGTAGATAGTCATTAGACGCGGTCTCACAGGGAATCGAAAACACGAAATAGGATGCGATGGAAATAACCAATATTATACACGCATAGTAATCATATCATAAGTAAGTTACAATCCAAGGAGTGCATGCAAGCAGCAAATACATACAACAGTAGTAAGTAACGTAAATAAATATCACGAGGGTATCTAAGAACAGGCTTGAATGAAACTCTTTTCACAATGTCAACAAAATTTTGTTTCAGTATAAGTATAAAAATATTTTATCATCAACTGCCATAAATCAATATAGGGATACAGTAATATACTTCAACTCCAGCCACATCAATAGGTAGGTAGGAAAACGTTGACGATTAGAGTTTAAGTACGTATACTACCACGTTTTAGACTCATACTACCACTACCACATGTATTTTATCATATCATGTCTTTTCGAATACATACCTGACCGTACTAATTTCCCCCCAGATTGTCATCATTTTTAGTATGGGACTCACAAGCAGACTAGAATGGATTAATAATTTTAAATACAATTTACACAACTAAAAGACGATCCAACAATAGTAACAGTGACTTTGTTTCTAGACGCGCTCGAGTGTAACTAAAACATTTATGGGATGAATTAATATCCGTAACACATACACACAAAGTGAAAAACCGTACACAACAAATGATAAGTTATATAATAAGATAGATAGATTGTTTTGGTAACCTTGAAAATCTAGGGAACAGAATAATTATTTATTACTATAATATTGTAGAATACGAAAGAAAAATAGATCTCTAATAGACAACTGAAAATAGACCTGACTTATTAAGAAACTCATCAGGCACCAGGTGTACATGGTTGTCATTGAAGCTGCAATAACTGCTAACATTAACAATAAATACGTGTACGCGAAAAGAATAAAATAACGCCGCGTGCACCCAAGTACTATATAGATAAGAACGATAAACTTGTGTGCAGCCTTTAACAAATACAAGAGCAGGTAGTCGTTTTGTATCATCAGTCTTCAGAGAAGAAAACTACTACTAGCAATGTAGATATACTGTGAGGTTCATGTCCGCGGATATCCTATTCCACAGAACACAGCTAGTTGTGTGTAGCCTATGCTTTCTTTGCAATATAATTCCAACAGGCTTACAATTGGAAAAATACATAAGGACGCTTATCACAACCTCTAGCCTAATACACAGAGCTCTTGATGTTGAGTTGAAGTGTAAAATTCTGTTTTCTGCATTCAACTGTGAGATACTGCTTACTGCTGCAAGGAGAGTCCCAAGGTTTCTCAATTTCTACAGCTTCGTTGAGAAAAATGAACGTACGTATGTACACATGCCCCTAGAGCAAAATCTCAAAGGGAACATTACGCACTGCCCATCTTAACAACAGAAAATACTACTTAATACCCATTAACCTGTTCCGGTCTCATATTCAAAGCTTTGGTCTAAGCCAACTGTAGTTACTGCAGTGTGCATTTATAATATATATAATGGGTGAATAAATGAGAGTCCTGCTGATTTATTTGGAGTAGATTATCCACAACGTTTGCTTATGCGTGAAAATTATCAATTAAGTTCTTCAGAACGGTAATTGTGTCATTAAGTAAAAAAAAAACGACAACGGCAACGGCACCCAATTAATTTACTTGTAAAGATTTAACAAGTTTACGCTGATCCCTGCCCATTGAAAAACTTTTACGCAACCTGACGCATATACGCAAGCTTGTACTGTGTACATATTATGAGCTACGGCGTTAAAGAATTGTATAGGATATTTTCAAAGAAACTGTAATGACCTCGGTGGTATGATGTGTCTATAAAAACCTTAAGCTTTTAAAGATTTTAGCCAAAAAATGGGACACAAAAAATCGGACTCAAAAACTGAGCAGCGGGTGAGAAACTTTACAAGAGAGGTTCTGAGATCTGAGATGCATACAAAAATTGTATGTATATCATGTATGTATCTATTTCAGTACTAACATTTACTCAAACACTTGAATTGAAGGAAAGTCTGGGGTGCAGTTAGATTTACTAAACCTGGAAAGACAAGAAACTATACAGGTCTGAAAGTATAAGTATGTATATAATAGGGTTTAGAGGAACGAGGAAGGTGAAATATCGAGGAAAACCATACAGAATATGGCAATAATAGTTGTGTATACCTGTGTTGGTAATAGCGGTAGTTGAGGTGTCGTCGGTGCTGGAGAGGGCAGTCCTTGGAAAAAGGGTCTGGTCCCTTCGAGAATATTTTTGAAATCCATCTGTAATTGACAGGGCAAAGAGAAAAAGGGTTAATAACATCCAACCTTGAATGGAATCAAGTGTGTACTTGGATAAGTAATTATCGTAAGCAAATCAATTTAGACTTGACTCGGCACGCTAAAACAAAACACAATGATGGTATAGACACATAAATATCTGCTATAGATAATGCATAACCCGCTTCCATAACTAATAAGTCCGCACACATACTTATACAAATAACACATTCATTTCACTTCAATACTAAAAATAAATACATACGTTTAAATGGTTAAGTATGCAGACTTGCAGTTTTGTTTTTCATGCGACTTTGTGTACATATACCTACCTACCTACCTACCTAAGTGTACTTATTTGAACGTTTGGCTGGAGCTCTTCCTACGCTAGCTAGACCATTCATCGTTCATACAATTATCTATACTTACATCTAATTTACTAAAAGAGGGAGAACTGAAACCTCGTAACATTTGTAATGCAATATATTAAATGTGCAACATAAATATAATCATCTTCGCAATTTTTACTACGTTCGGTTCAACTCTGATCCATATAATCCCTATTCTCTCTACTACAGTTTACGAAGCAATGTTACCGACATACAACAATATTAGAATTCAACCTTAAGTTTACTCTGAACTCATTCGTTTTGCTTACTGCACGAGGGTATATATACGGCTCAATCATACAATGAATGACAAGGCTTCTAGTTCTTCATGGCACGATGTTCTACTTACATTTTGTATTCTTTCTCTCCTCTCTCTTAGCATACATATACAATAACAAGTACAAAACTGGGGATATATAGAGAGCCTGTTCCTGTCCTGACTCTGAATTCACTGCACTGACTGAATGCCTGGGTATACAAAGGATACACACATAGCAGCAGAGCAGGGTTTGTGTTGTGTATAATAGTCTACCCATATTACAACTTGTGTGTGTGTGTGTCAGCTCTATCCCTATACTTGCACGTGAAGTCACAATTTGTGAGTGAATCCCAACTTCCCAACCTCAACTACACATTCTATACGAGCAACCAAACGTACATATACATAAACCATACTAGGATGGGTGTCCGCCTTTTACAAACCATCTGTATAAGTACATTCGACTACGAACTATGTTTTTATGTCTGCAACATTTTCCCTTCCCAAACACTTTGAAGATCAGAGAGGATGCGGGGAGAGAGAGAGAGAGAGAGTAGAGGAGTGAACAGACAGTGAGTGAGTGAGCGAGAGAGAGGCGAGAGAGCTTCACAAAAAAACATACAAGGTAGACCGGGATACATCATTTAGAATGCAATCATGTTATACAATGTGCATAAATTAATTTCATTATGAATTTCGGTTGAACCTTTGTTCTTCCCATTAACTCATCTCCTTGCCTATTTAGAGTTTGCCATTTCAGTGGCTATCAAGTATCAATTATTGCATAATATTTCTGCAATCATAGGATCGAGTTTCATACAGCAATTTTACTTAAAATCATTCGTTTTGGACTGGGAACTATGGAATTGAATGCCTCATGAATGCAAAAGACTTTGTGTGCAAGCAACGTTGAGGGAACAAATCTTTAATGAAAAGGCCGTGCTGGTGTCTGAATACAAACTGTGACATCGATACTTTGCTTAAGTGAGTGCGAGCTCGTCTTTATTTGAGAAATCATGCTTACAAATTTGCAAAAATGCGTAGAAATTGTGAGCATGGAATGCGTTCAATGCGTGTAAATGCGAACAAGAATTGTAGCTACACCTGACCCTTGGATGATTTTAAGAACATTTGCGATAGTCATAAAAGATTTAGACTGAATACCAAAAGATAAAACCTGAATGTAGGTCAAAGTGAGAGAGACACACAAAAAAGAAGTGAAGTACAAAATCTTGTATCGTGAGCAACATCAAGCTGAAAATGAGAATAATTTTCTACACATTTGAAACCGCGTTGTAGCATTGCAGATCCCATCTTGTCTTTAAATTACACAACTGGAAACAGTGGAAACATGCAAGCATGAAATCCAATTTGTCGATATCGATAATCTATTTCGAGGCTCATCAATTTTTACCTACGTATATCTTGCACTCCTAAAGTGTACAAAAGATATAATTGAAACTTGCTCAGTCAGTGAGTTTCAATGAAACAATCTCATGACTTCATGAATAGTTGGTAGAGATAGGAATTCTTCGTGAATGCACAATTGTCTTTCCTGCAGTGAACAACTTTAACAATAACAAGGTCCAGTTAAACCTGTAACATGTTGAAGCAGCTTGACTAAAATTATTCAAAAACAATACAAGTTGTAGTGTTTGTTGCATTTGGCATTTGTACGTATTCCAACTTCCCACATGTGACAATTCTCAATTCATCTGCTGTTGTTGTTCTTTACTTTAGCTGCACTCTCCAACAACAAAACTGACCAGGCTGGCGAAGTTGCAAGTTGCACACACTCATATGAATTGCCCCTTAATGTTTACACTCATTTATTCGTCCACTCATCTTTAGTTCATACAGACGTGACTCATTTAAATACGTGGAATACCGGATACTCATCATATTAACTTATTATTATTAGATCAAATAAAGCTTACTTATAAAATCAAAACAGAGTATCAAGAATCTTGATTCAAGATACTATTCTATTAGTAAAATCACGTTTAACTATGAATCTTTACTCCGTCTTGCTTTACTTAACTTGGCATATGGTATAGCAAAATGCAATACAATATCGAACTTATGAGCCGCCTTGGAACGACGGAGCCAGTAAAGATAACTTTCTGTTGCAACTTTACAACTCAGAATTACAATTCATTGACAATGTCAACTTTCGAGTTTGCAAATTTGTCAGATTAAAGGTGCTAGAAGATGAGCATTTATAAAAAAGAATGCGGAAACGCATCCTAAAAGTGCAAGCCCAAGCCTATACAAACAAATGGGTTCCATAGAAAATCCTGTAATACCACCAATTTTTTTAAATGCTTCCAAGTTTATCCATGAGAAACAAGATAAAAATGATGCACGTTCGATCTTACGATCTGGCCATTTATCATGTCATGCCCATAACTGTGTACGTGACGGTGATGGGACGGAGTGCACTGCAATTTTTTCTCTACGCACATCATTTGCAGATGGTTTCTTCTACATTTTATATAACCATAAAGGTTACCACGGGGCGATGCAAGAATAACGTTCTACTGGGGAGAGAGGCAGGCCACAGCGGAAACGAGAGGTCATTTAGCATTTCTATAAGGTAATTTTAGAGTATCCATCATCACAGACATTGTTTCCTTCAAGACTTTTCAACCGAAAGTCACATTTGAATTCCTGGTTAAAAGTTACTCATGAATTGGCCCCAAAATCAGCCCTCAGCCTTTCTTCCTCTCAGTACGAAACCAACACATGGTGTTTGTATACTGTAGCCTGTAGCGTAGTGAGTGCCTGAGTGCTAAAAGCGCTAGACCTTGGTGCTGTATAGCTATACACAGACTCACAATCAGACTCAGTGCAGAGAGTGTGCAAAATAAACCTTTATACTATATCCCTTAAGCTGTCTACGCCCATGGAAAAGTTAATAACATGAAGGCGAAATGCCTACTAGAAGTTCTGATCCAAGAAACACCATCACATTCGTCTTAATATAATTCTTACACATCCGTGCATCCTGCATTTCACTGAGAATGAGAATTTCAGGAAAACAATCAGAGCCTTTCGGATCTCCTTGACTCCGGTCAACAATGGGACGAATAGGATTCCAAAAATTTATTATTGTTACGCTCAAGGGAATTGTGAATTTTGGATGTTCAAGGGAATATTGATTTTTGGATGTTCATTCAAGGGAATTTTAGAGAGTGAGCGACTATAATCTTTTTGAAGAGGCAATATAATGTTCAGTGAAATATAGTGATGAGTGAGAGGCTTTAAAATGTTGAATGGCAGCTACAAACGGAATAATAATCGCTATAAAAAAGAGATGCATATATGAAAGTGAATTCAAAAACTAACCTATTTAATGAATGCACGAAAAACAAGCCTAGCTGCACTCTGCGTCACTGGACACATCCATGAGTACTACATAACCACACTATATACCTAAAGCTAAATCGTGGAAAGTCCCAAATTACATCGTAAGAAGAAGTACAAGAAAAGCAAGCGACTAACCCAAAGGATCCGCCATATAATAAATCGGAAGTTCTTACTATGTAAAAATCATGGACTGCTCTTCAATCAAAAACATTGACTTTATGAACTTTATCGAGATTTTGTCTCCCTTTGCATCAAAGTTTGCCGGTATATCTGTCCTGGAATCCGAATGTATGTAGTGAATACGTGCACATTCAGTATATGGGGATGCTTAATGACGAATGGCCAGTACTATTGCCTGTCTCTCAGCATTATGTACTGCTGAACTTTGGGTACTCCGAACCCCAAAAGTAGAGTAGCTAGGTAACATATGGGTGAAGCGAGAATTGAGAGTATTAGTAGGATTCCCATGTGCAAGTTTAATTCTTACCCACGGAAACAATATAAAGTTTAAAAACCACTTTTACACTTTATCGAACAAAATAATTACTAATAATCTGGTTTCGATATGAAAACCTGCATGTTACCTGCAGGAATAAAGTTTTACTCTACCTGACAGCAATTGAATTATCTTGTGCTAAGAATTAGTAATATTCACTTTGCCTAAATGCAAGATTCAGCTCTGTCGATAACGAAAAACGACCTACTAATTACACCTGGTCGGACTTGTGATGATACGACAGAAATTGAAAGCAAGGAAAGGCATCATTATGCAAAGCAGTATGGCTACTAGTAAAATTAAAAGGACATATACGTTATACATATATATTGAAAATTCCACGACCACAGAATCATACAACCACACTCATCAAATCGTCACCTTCATATCAAGTCACACAGACCTTTCTCAAAAAGCTTCAAGTATACAATCGTGTAGCTATACAATTTGTAGCTAAAAATAGATTTACTTTATGTGTACATGTACTTATGAAATGCCTAAAGGTTTCAAACTTTTATTATAAAAATAACCGAATGCTCCAACGGGGGCTTACCAGCTGATGTCAGATACGAGGTCATGCTAAAAATTCAACACTGCTCAACTTTCCTTGCTTGACCTGCAACAAATAAATGAGTTACTTGTAAGTACACATACAAAATTTTACGTTCCAAATGCGCATATTTACACAAATACCATAAGTACATAAGCTTAAAAATCAAAGGACTTGAATGTCGCGTAATTGATTATCCCAACACATTCCACATTTAAGCCGTACATATCTATATGCATTTTATAGTTTGGCAAAGATGTCGTTTGTAAGTATACAACAGTTTCAGTACAGTTAATCCCCTATTTCAAGGGTTCCAACTTTCGAAATGATTTAAAGATCTTACAGCACATGATCATGCTCCATAAGGCATATTATCAATGTTAAGTCCCCTCCCAATAGTAGCATTCTCAGTAATTCCGTAATACCCCGAAACCCTTCCCTTTTACGGATTGTGATTGCGAACATCAAGGACAGAATTATTCACAGAAAGCTGTGGTATACGACTTAAAAGCGTGAGTATATCTCTGAATGAAATGTTTCGATAGCAGCAGGACCCTTCAGGTTTTGAAAATAATCACAAAACAACTTATTACTATCACAACACTTACTCTGCAACTACTTAATTAACACCCTAAAAAACAAAATTAACATTCTAAAACACAAGGATGTTCACCACACGATCTTATCGTCAAAGCGTGTCCACGCATAGTTGACACGTCGCCTAAAAAATTGTCTCAAATCCTAATCACTGGATTCCAAAATCCAAATAATTCTGTCATAGTCAAGCTTCGCAATTTTCAAAAATCCCTATCTATAGGAACAAACGTACGAAGTATTTAAAAAGATTACAATGCGTAAAAATTGGGTAGGTAGGTAATTCGATTAAAAATGGAGAGTATGGACGGATGAACGAAAAAGTGCAGTGTAGGAGCATCCACAAATTTCCAACATAAGTACATCAAAGCATCAAAGGAAGCATTCCTTTGTACATTACAGTGAAGAAAAAGTTGAGAGTAAAGGATTAAAATATCATCCATCCCACAAATTTCTCAATTCCCCTCACAATCGTACACACAGATGAAATTTGAAACAACGCATCTCTCTACATTCTCCACACTTATTGTTCAAAACTATAATATAATGTCCAATAATTTGTACTCTGGTATGTCCTATATAAGAGTTATAAATACCTCTCCGACGAGCAATAATTCTCTTTAAATTGGAATTTGATGCACATGGACAATATTCTCATTAGCACATTGAACTAGATCCGTCTATTTAGTATTTATAAATAATTAATATAAATAATATTTCACAATAATACAAATACTGAGATTGCTTGGGCAAATTAATATGCCATCGTCTGGACGATCAACGACAGAATAGTAATTAACTAACTATCATTACAACTATCTCTAACCACCAACTATATCATTACAAAATTACAATGTGTAATGTATTTACTATTGTTCCATTAAGTATAGCCAAAGTTGGATTACAAATTATAACTAGGTAATGAACTAATTGTTGATTAACGTTATTTACTACAAAAGATATTTCATCCTGTCCGCTGTATCATATGTCATTCGTGCTAATTTCTTATTAACTCCACTGGATAATCTCGGACAGACTATAATAGAACTGTTAATATTTGCCATTGACGCTCTTTTTTAACTTTATCCTCAACTCAAGTGTAGTATATATAAGTAAAGGTAACAAAAGTTTTTAGGGATAATCTCACAGACTTTTGTACAGACGCTTTCCTACACATTTTTGTACTTACACTTCACAGCATTTCGTACATTGATCATACAAATTCAATTTGTTGCTCTTTTTGCCGTCGTCCAAAACTTTTGTGCTTGGCTTGGACAGAGTTTCTCTTATTTATTGTTGTTCCCTTCATTCTGGTAGTAATAACTTTTAATACTAAAATCTAAGGGACGGGATATGGAATAAGGAATATTCGAAATTGAAACACTAACCTTTTTCTGGTATAAAAATCGTAAAATATTTTTGAAACTTCCACTATAGTAGTATTTAGCCAGAGAACTTCACATTGTCATCAACAAGATTCTTATTCATTGACTCCAGATAATTTCTCTTTGAATCTTTCCTTTGACTCCAGGAAACTCTTTCTATTTCATTCTCTGACTCCAGACAAATTCTCTTACTCCAGGAAATTATCTTTTGATTCTGACTCCAGACAATTATCTTTTGATTTGCTAACTCCAGAAACTTAATTTTTGATTTCCAGAAATTTAATTTTTAACTTCCAGGAACTTTATTTTATGGTTCCCAGAAGCTTAATTTTTGATTTCCAGAAACTTTATTTTTCGTTCCCAGAAACTTTATTTTTAGCTTTTTAGCTTCCAGCAACTTTAATTTCTGGTTCCGAGAAACTTAATTTTGAGCTTCCAGCAACTTTATTTTTTCGCTTCCAGAAGCTTAATTTGTGATTCTCTGACTGCAGAAGATGATTCTTTGAATCTTTCCAGGAGATTAAATGAATAAGAAGAACAAGACGAAGAAGTAGAAGAAGAAGAAGAATATGCACAGCTCCACACTCACACTTGTACCTCAAAAAAGCACTCGTCTCGTAAATCCTGACACAGCACACTGGAACTTGCAGGGATTCCAGTTTGTACAGTAATAGGGGACACAACAACAGGGGAAATGTCAAATGGCTGACCCTCCGTCCGCTCTGTGGTAAATGACCCGTCCTCCACAAAGGATTGGTCTATATGATGGGCTTTTAAAAATGCATTTCTGTAGAAATTCCCGTATGAGAAGAATATTGTCTTTCTGTATAAGTCTATGAAGAACCGATCGACGACAAGTGTAAATACAGCTGAGTGACATACAGCCTCACCTTGCTTACAGCAGAGCTCTCGCAACACTAAAGACTGACCAAGTAAAATGCTGAGAGAGTGTGTGAAACAGCCTTTGGGGGAGTACGTTGCCCCACACGCTTGCGTGTAGCGGAAAATCTCAAAAATTCTGAGTCTCACAGTGTACCACAGCAGTAGATGAGTACACAGTACAGCCGAACGAAGCAGCGTAGAGGTTAGGCCATATGTGTCTGTTGTATATAAGAGTTTCAGCGTGTGTATAAAGTTATAAAGCTTCTCGCCTATATGCATTTCCATTATAATAGAGATGCACGTATCCCCCCCAGGCACTCTCCAATGTTCCAATGTATAACGAAAAGGCCCTGCTCGTATAATGTTCCGTCTGTATGTTGAAACGTGGAGAGGCCCTATATACCAACATGTACGTATTCCTATATGTTCTATATATTCGCTTATTATTATTATTCTCCTCTCTTGTCTTCTCAGTCTTCTCTATTTCTATTCTCTATATACACATTTTGCTGTGTGGAATATTGTGGATGTGGCTGGCCCGGCACGGCAGATCCGCAGCACACACATAGCAATTTAATACAGCCAGAGAGTAGCTTTCAAGCAGCAGCAGCAGCAACAACGCCGATCCCTTGGCTTTGCTTTCCTTGTTCTATGATTCTATGTTATATACTTTGGCTTTTGGTATAGTTGCTTGCATTTGCTTTGCTTAATGCTTTACTGCTGCAACGTCATGTCATCATCTGGGAACTCTATCCTTCCCTATCCTTTACCCTTTCTTTGCTTTCCTTGCAACTTTAATACAAGCATGCATTTTTATGTGTATACATATATGCATACAAATAAATGCATAAAGCATGTACATAGTATCACTTTTACCCTTCGTGCTGCCGTAGAGAATAGAGAAACTGCAAGAGTTTGGTCGGACGAACCTTCGCGCCAAGTCAGCGCCTGATGAACGGTCGTAGTGTTCTGGGATCCGGTTAGGCGATATGGGGAGAGCATGATGAGCGTCAATACTGCCGAAGTGCCACCGTTCCTCGCGGTGTTTGTGAAGATGCTATTATTATTGATAGATGTTTTATTGCTATTGATAGATGTTTTGTTATTATTGATAGATACTTTATTGTTATTGATAGATATTTTATTGTTATTGATAGATGTTTTGTTATTATTGATAGATATTATTGATATTTATTTTATTATTATAGATATTTCCTGTACGATGAAAATATTGAAAGCGGCGGAAGCCGCCGAAAAGCAAAACTTGTAATGTAAACAGCAAATCGCGGGCGGGACTTTCAGCGGAAAGGCGGAAGGAACAGGACCTTCCAAACAGGTTGACAGGGATTTTCAGGATTACTCCTTCATTCCTCTTAACAACTTTGTTACAGCCCTAACTATTGACTGTAATAACGAAATTAGCTTTTCTTGGTCGATTATGCTTTATTTTATGAAGGACCAGAGACTTAGTCTCCTATAAACTTTGTTTCTTTAATTTTCCTGTATTTCCACAAATCCTATCGAAGATG
>JAQGAK010002019.1:0-24002 GCA_034696945.1 Lipothrix lubbocki
TTTTTCAAAAGCTTGTTGATTTTCCTAAAAACAATCTCTTATCAAATATCATTGCCTGACGAAGACCCAAAGGGTTAAAACGTTGCAGAATAAACTCTTATAAACTGTTATCCCTAATGTTATTAAGCAGTGATTTCCACCAATAAATGAATACTATTAATATAAATCACTTAGCGTCCTATAGCTATTACACAAGAGATTCAGCTGACCATTAAGCTGCTGCTGAATTAGCTGTAAAATAGTGTAGTATTAGGTATATACACACAACACCAGATTACCTCATACATTTATATAACAGCAAGGTTCGACAGTCTTGAAAATGCTATATTCACAATAATTTCAAACTTTGGGGGTTAGTCGCAGCACTAATACTATTCTTGTCCCATATACAGCTATACCTATAGTTGCAAGGAAAATAAAGGAGACTAAAAGTATACCAGCGTGTGTGTGAGAGAGATAAAGAGAGTAGAAGAGGAAGTAATGCATGCAAAGTAAACAGATATACTAGAATATCCCGCTCAAACCGAGCGGACAATTTTAAAATATGGTATTGTTAAATATGTAGTTTTTTCAGTTAAGATTATATCTTGGTGAACATGGTCAGAACTGGCAGAAAGGGTTTTTATTGTATGAAGTAAATAATAATGAAGTCAAAAACATCATTTTTTTCACTTCATAATAAATAAATTGGCTAAAGATCTTGATGATCAAGAACCAGACCAAACTTATTTTGTTGTAACTGGAACTATTGGCATTGGAACAAACGTCTACTAGAATATGGTTGTATAAACAACAGGATTTAAAATAAAACCAAGAGCCTGGAATTAAATTAAATATAATATATTTTAATTCACTTTTAAAATAATTAAATTAAAAACACCATATGTTTTAAAAACCTACTTTTTTAAATAAATGATTTAAAAAAACAAAATATTTTCAAACAATCCAGTATTTAAAACAAACAAATTTGAAACAATACTGGAATAATTATTATTATATTAATTTATTTATTAATAAATCGTCGCTTTTCAACAAAGTATGGCACCTCTAAAGGTGTGCTACTGCAAAGGGGCAGCGCCAGCTATTTATTATAAAACAATTACTATATACAATCTCCCACTAAATACTGCTTATTGTCCATCATGCTTTCATCCTCTTTTGTACTCCTGTTAGCTGTAAAGTATTGATGAAGATTTTTCTTCCGATGGTCCTGTATATATGCAAAGGGTTTGCACCTCAAGCCAATCTGAATTTCAGACATGTATATTAAAAGGTTCAACAGTCTTAAAGATGCTATAATACTAATGATTTCAAATTTTGGTAACTTCTTCCCCACCGCGATTTCAACAACCAAAAACTGAAATAACAAAGTAGCTTCTGGTTTAATCTGTTCCTCCCCTTTAAAATAATAATACAACTAAATGCATATGTACATAATACAGATAACTCGCGTAAGCAGCTTCATGTACATAGGAATAAATGTTGGTTTTGCCTGGCATATAGCTCAAAACTATTTTTCAGACGTACATAAACACCAAGAGATATTTCTGTAGAATTTATTAACCCAAATTCAATAATTGTACAGCCTGTTCAAGTACATAATTTCATATAGATGAATCAAGAGTGCGGAATTTACCTTGAATATTTTATTTATAAAACTATGAGTAGCAAACGTATAGACGAAAAGCTGGTTCACTCAATATAATACAAGCTATTTATATTCAGCCAGCCTTCCAGTATGTTTTAGGCAATGTTTAAATGTTACATGTTCTGTATCCATATGACAGGTAAATTGTGTACATAAAGTAAAGCCTTTCTTGATGTTGACATTATAAATGATAGTTGAAATAAATGGTATCTGTGAAGTGTGTTTAATGCCAATAGATAGGTAGAGTAATGATGATGTCACCATGTTACCACATCCTGTGCAAGGATTCCCCCGTTAAGAATTGTATAAAAACAACGTAATTGAAAATTATATACTTTATATTTAATATTCAGAATAAAGTCAAAAAATGTTAAAATTAAAAAGAAGTTTACAAATAAAAAAAATGTCAAAATATGTAATAGGGAAAATAAACAATTAGAAAACATTTAATTGAAAACGTTTGTGTTTATAATTTTGTAGGTAGCAAGCGGTGTCCTATCTGCCGCAACAAGTATAGGGCAGTGAAGCCGAGGAATGGGGAACTGGCCAGGAAACAGAGGTGGTGATGGAGGGGGGCTTAGGGGAAGCAAATGAAGGAGCTATAGAAGAGCCACAGGTCATGGATTTGGTGAACGAGGGTGAATGGGAAGTGTGGTTCAACGCGAAGGGGGGAGGAAGTTCAAGTGGTAGCGGCAGAAACCCAAACGGCCCTTGTAAGCGCCAAAACAAACGACCCTTGTAAGGGCCAAAACAAACGACTTTTTAAGGGCCAAATAATTATCCCAAGAGCAAAAAAGAAATTGTGGAAATAAAAAAAATTATATAAGTTTATGTACAGGTGTAAAAATATGTAAATGTGGATGGGTATTTTAATGTGCCCGGATATTTTTTAGTGGAAACAAAGTTTTGTGGGACTTAACGTTAAGTCCCAAAAAATTAAAAAATGCGCGGGAAGTTGGGGATGGTTGGATACTATTTTGTAATCGATGTGCCCGGATACCTTAGTTTCGTTGTGCCTGGATATCTAGTAATCCATAATAATGCTTTGTTAATGATAATAATAAATATACAACTTGGAAAATCAAGTAATAAATGGTAAAACCTCAAAGTAGGACATTGCAGAAGAGAGAGGAGATTGGGAACAATGTTAACCAGGCAAACGTAGAGGTCAGGCTTTCAAATCCGAGATTTTGAAAGTCGCGAAAGTAATGTGGGGAGCGTCGTGCAAAGCGAGCATTTGAACTTAGCGCAGCTTGAAGCAAAGAACAGAGGATTGCTGAGGCAACCTCTACAATAGGGCATCCTGAAGTCTACAGACTGATGGTAAAATATGCAGAAACAAATTTCTAAGAGTTAAATTATAAGTTAAAGTTGTGTAAGCGTTGCAAATGAACGGTCACGTTTCAATGGAACGAGAATCGCGTAAGGCAAATGTATCTATAACCAGTGAAGTTAATGAATTATTTTGCTACTCTTGTTTTCTTTGGGTTATATTTAAATCAACAGTAAATAATTATAGGACCACCAGTAAATTTACTTCCAGTAATTTATTAACATATCGCCAGGATAATAATAAATCAGCAGGTAAATATTATATCAGCAGGTAAATAATATATCAGCAGGTTAATAATAACACGATTCTGGATATTTCCAGTAAGTTTTTGCAATTGACGACTTGATTTTTGGAATCACCACACTTTATTTACCCTATTTACAGTACTTTGGGATGATGCAATAAGATTTTTCTCTTCGAAAACTGATGCAGAATCGGAGCGAATTTTTTGTTATGTTGCTCGTCGGACAGCCGACGAGAGTATTTGAAGATTTGAACATTTTTGAAAATAATTAGAAAATTTGAGAACATTCGTGGCTTTTAGGAATGACGATCTGAGAAATTTACGAAAAAAATTAGGAAATTTGTAGAAAATTTGTGGCCAGGAGCCATGAAATTTTGAAAAAAAGTGAGGAATTTGGAGAAAATTATAAAATTAGAGGACAATTTTTTTTTCAACAAAAATAAGAAAAAATAATATTCTAAAAACAATATTCAAGAAAAATCAAAAATTGCCAAAACGAAAACAAATTCTAAATTAAAGCTCAAGTATTAAAATTTTAAAATGTAACAAAAATGAAAAAAACAAATTAATACGAAAACTGCTGGAAAAATCAGATTTAGCCAAAATTCCTATACCTTATTATTAGTAACCATACGAATCGTTTGTTTTCGCAACTCTCCCCAGAAAATCTCCAAACAAATTGAAAAAACAGCACTTTAATGTTTACCAACGGAAACGGACGCACAAAACGGCTGAATTTCGCAAACAACGGATTGAGTTTTGGAGTCAAATGAAATCAAAATTTATGATTTAACTTGCTACTCCTGCTTAAAAATTGTAATTTGTCAAATTTCCTGTTTAGTTTTGTTCTTCTACAAACAAAAGAAGATATTTCGTCTCCAAACCCAGCATCAATTTGTTTTATTTTTGTAAACAAAGATTTCCCGTATCTTTACACTCACTGTACATGATTGTAAACTTTGGGAGTCAAAAGTAAGCGATACTAAAAATAGTTTGTTCAGCACTTGAGATCCGCTGGGGAGGATGAACAAGGGCAAGAAGAAATAAGAGCCAACGGACTGGTTTTACTATTTGTTTACAATGAAGTCAATAGGGAAAATCCCGCTATTTCTATATTTGCTTCAGCAGAGAAATTATTTCCAACCAGGGACATTGAACGCGGTCTTGCTTGAAAGAACAGCGACTGACTACTCCAGTATTCTCCCGGACTCACTCCCGGTTTTATAAGCTTGCAGTCCTGCCTTTTGCCTCTACAAATTTGATCCTGCCTGCTTTCAATATTTTTAGACATAGGAATATGTTACCTTCATATCCACGAAATTCCCCTTCTTATAATTATGGAAGCCTATTTATAAACAAAAGTAAAATTTTCATTTAAATTCAACAGAAGAACAACTTTTTCGAACAAAACTAAAACGAATATAGTCCAAAAATTATTATGAAAATTATTACAAAAATAGTACAAAAATTAGTACGAAAATCATTATGAAAATTATTACAAAAATAGTACGAAAATTAGTACAAAAATCATTACAAAAAAACAAAAATTATTACAAAAATAAATACAAAAACGAGCCAACACGTTTAAATTTATCCCCCCAAACCAGGTCAAAATTTTGAAAAAGCTAAATGTGATTCAAAGTATTGTCCTAATATTTAATAATCTGTTGGCGTATTTTCGGTCTTACTTCCTGTCAGTATTACACATTTTGGAAAAGCGCTGATTTGTCGTATAGGAGGTCGAAATTATTAAGTGCCAATGTTTGCTATTATAGTTGTTATTATATTATCGTATCAATTTGTTTTTTTAATGTAATTGTAATAATTACTTGTTATTGTATATCGCTGTCGTGATTCCTTTTTCGAAAAATATTTGAATTGTAATTATTTTGTGACAATCTGATCAAAGTAATTGTAATTTGTGCATGCTAATTGTTTTGAAAATAATCGTAATTGTAATTTGTTCATGCTATTTGTTTTAAAAATAATCGTAATAATTGTAATTTGTTCATGTGATTACAGCGGCGATAAGTAAATAAGTATAGTAATTTTAGTTGCGGATGCGATAGAGCAATATTATTTACAGCAGCGACAGGTAAATATTAATTACGACCGGGATAGATCAATATTAGGTACCACCCGGGTTAGGTCAATTTGGATTAGGGTGTCAGTAATATTCAAAATGAATGAGACCAATCGCCAGCGTAACCCAAGCGTGACGGACAGACAGACGGACGTCATGGCGATTTTATAATAGAGGATATAATATATAGAATTTATTGGGTCGATGTAAGTGTCCACAGCCGTAGCAACAAGTAGAGAACAATATAGATGACATAAAAGCAACGATTTTTGAGTGTTCGGTAACTGGGTTGACGTACAACCTCCATGAATGAACTATTAAATTATATTATGACATAATTAACTATGATTCTTGCAAATTCTTATAGCAATTAACTATTGTGACTTCTACGCAACTATATTCGTCATAGAAGAGAGGTTATGGAAATTTAACTGAGACGTAGTTAAAATATTATTGTTAATAATGCATCATTTTTTATATCCTTACGACTTTTTCGCTTTAAAACTTATATACTTAAATAATGAGAAGTTGTTCCACTCTGTATTTAAAAATCTTACACGAGTAACAAACTTTCGGGATACATACTTCTTCACGCTCAATCGTATACTTATTATTATTAAGATGAAAAATTATTATTAATTATTATTATTAAGACTCCTAAAATGTAAATTCAATACTTCGTTGGCCAAACTCATCCCGACCCCGACCGCGACCCTTAAAGTATACATTGGCAAAGCCAATGGCTTTACCTGCTAGTGTTCCCAGAAGAGGTTGAATTTGTGCATTGTGACTAACAAACACACCGACCAATCCCTGTTTTCAATGCGGAGCACGGGTTTGAAGCTAGTTTACAAAACCTTAAATGTTGTTCAGGCAAATTAAATATATTCTGCTAAAACATACAACAAAAAATTTCAAAACATAATAAATTGCAATAATAAATTCAGCATTTAAATTTTTAAGTCAAGGTACATTCTTTATTCACCGATTTTATATTTTACCAAAGAAATATCACCACCGTAAATATTACATTTCATACAAATATTAGGGTATAGTAATGTAATAATTCATAAATATCTTCTTACACTATAAAATCATACGATAATTAAATATCAAATCCGTGTATAGGAGGAATTATTATATTTACAGAGACATGTTTATCAGTAAAAAAGGATATTATTACGGAAATATTCAATTTTTTTTTCTAACAACATTCTAATAATTTCCCAACTACCCGACACACTACAAATTTACTCAAAAATGTAAATAATTTTACAAAGTTTTTCTATTTTTATTGTAAGAACCCTCGTATCATCCTCCCTATTATTCATTCTGTTCATATTACTAATCGAAATCCGTCCCCCATCCACACAAATAATAATTTTAAGTTGTATTTAATAATTATAAATTAAATTATTACATAATTTAATTTTAATAATAAATTATTTTCTGTCTGTTGAGAAATTATTTTTAGGTCTTTCTCTCGAGCTTGGATTTCAAAAAAGTTTGACTATCAAATGTGACAATAATAATCAGTATTTTTACGTAAATGGTAACATTTAAGTTTCTTCAACGAACAATAATATAATTCTTTTACAGTCAATATTTTCACGCATTATTACAAAATTCCGATTTCTCCCACTAAAAAATTCATTTTCGATACATTCTTAAGGGCCGATGAGGATAAATCCCACCAAGAATAGAAAATTCCACACAATTTAATTAAGTTTATAAGAATTTAATTATTGTAAAAATTAAAAAAGGAAATTAATTTTTTAAATATTATTATATCAGTCGAGATAATAAATTTGAGTGTAGAAAAAATTACAAAAAATTCATTTTTTGACTTCTTAAAATAATTGATCCTAAAAATAATAAATACAATTATTATTATTGTTGCAATAAAAATAGAAAAATCACAATCAATTGTAATTTTAAATATTATAGTTGATAAACATTAAATTCCCAATTTGTTCTTTGTCGTAAATAATGTTAATTTACAAATTTTAAATTAATTTATTTATTAGCTGCATCTTCAAATACAATTTCTCGCCGGATCCCTACCAAAATTTAATTCATAATTTTATAAAGGACGACATTTGTAAAAATCCAAATGTAAATTTAAGATTAAACTTCTGAGCATAATAATAAATTAAAAATATTATTAATTTTGCACATAATTTATAGCATTTTTGTTGCTCACAATTCACAACAAAATTCAATTTATCTATATCTACACATAAGTCATATAAGCTGTATGGAGGAACAATATTATTGATTTTTATCAAAATTATAAAAAAAATTGATTTTATCTTATTAATATTAACGATATTAATATTAGGATTTCGAAAAAAATTTAAATAATATGTAAGATTTATTATTTAATGTTTAGTAAATTATTATTATCATTTGTATTTTTCCAATACAATTTTTAAGACTCATAAACCCTGCCAAGCCCCAAAGAAATCAAACCACCATATAAAGGTTTTGTAATTAATTTTTATAAATAATTAATTATTATTATTACTTTTTTATTAAAAAGCTCCGTTATAGCTTCTGTGCTAAAAAGCGTGAGAAATTAATAAATAATAATTTTCAAAATTATTGGACAAATCTTTTTCCTTGTTTTACAAAGAACGTAAATGTGATGTTTTGATTGTTTTTAACAAAAAAATAATAAAAACAACCAAGGATTATTAATCATTTGTTAATAATAATTAATTAATTCATTTTATAATTCCCATAGAGTTTAATCCCGAACTCTAATATTCCAAATGGAGCTCCTCCGGACGCCGACGGTGGGACGAGCTACAGCGGAAAAGTAAAATTGATTAATCTCTACTCCGGGCAGGGTGGCCTTAATAGTTTTTAGAGCGGACTCCTTAAAGAAGGAGAAGACTTCGAGGTAGCGGAGACTTCGCATCTCAGCCAAGAATTTATAGGACGAGGGGTCCAAGGAATAGCATCGACTTAGACCCAAATGCTGGAGATTTGTCAGAGTTATGATAGATTCAATGGCCATCACAATGTCTTGGCAGTCCGAAAGGTCCAGGTCGACGAGGCGAGGACATCGGGAGACTATGACTTCGACGTCTGAAATATTGAAATTAATTTTTAATAAATTATAAATAATTTTTTTAAAATTATGGGTTACTTTATTATTGGAAATAATTCTTAATAAGATTTACTTCCAAAAATAATCCGAATAATTCCGAATAATTTATAAAAAATTAGGGTTTAAAAAAAGTGAATAATTCCTAATAAGATTAATTTTTAAATTGTAATTTTACATCAATTTTAAATGTAAAAATATAATGATTTACATTTAAAATATTTTTTATACAATCCTCTTTTTACAAATTATTACGAAGTGAATATAGTTAATTCATATTTGTATTAATTTACGTGTATCTGTAAAACCCTGTCGAAATCCTGCCATGTTCAGCTGCTCTAATTTGGAAGGAAAGGAATTCACAACCGCAAGTAATTCTTCTGTCGTCCAGTCTTGGACGAGACAACCAAGATTAAGATTCTTTAAGCTAGAAAGACATATGGAATCAAAGTATTAATGATTTTAAATATGTTTACAATATTAAAAAGCAAAATAATGCATTTTAAAATAATTGATTTTTAAAATAATTGATTTTTAAAATAATTGATTTTTAAAATAATTGATTTTTAAAATAATTGATTTTTAAAATTCTATATTTTAAAAATAGTGAATTTTTTAAATAAATTATTATTTCATTATATTTTATTTATCGTTTTATTCATTAAAAGCAATTACTCCTCCCACCTTTTGCACTTCTTCAGCAAACCTACAAAGCCCTTGGGATTAATGTCATAGCACATGGTGAGGTTGAGCGTGTCCAGGGTGGGCGCGAAGACATTCATCGCCTTCAGAACCGCATCTGGTATCTCCATGTGCTCCAGACTTAATTTGACCAGAGATGAGCACTTGCTGAGCACGATGGCAAGTGTCTCGGAGCTAATTACAGCCATTGACAAGTCTAAATAACTTAGTTGCGAGGCTTCCAGGCATGACGAAAGGACGTTGGGAGAATCACGGATCTGTTAATTTTAGAAGATTAGAAGGAATGAAAATTAAAATCTTTTAATAAATTATTCCAAGAAAAATCAAATTAATTTAATTTATATCGAGCCTTCGTGTTAATCGACTTAATAGTTAAATCCAAGTAAATTAAATGCTAAAAATTAAAATACAAAAAATTAAAATACAATAAATTAAAATACAAAAAATTAAAATACAATAAATTAAAATACAATAAATTAAAATACAAAAAATTAAAATACAAAAAATTAAAATACAAAAAATTAAAATATAAAAAATTAAAATACAAAAAATTAAAATACAAAAAATTAAAATACAAAAAATTAAAATACAAAAAATTAAAATACAATAAATTAAAATACAATAAATTAAAATACAATAAATTAAAATACAATAAATTAAAATACAAAAAATTAAAATATAATAAATTAAAATTACTTGAGCTCTAGCTAAGCGTAAAAACACGGGTTGACGAGACAGGACGACCCCTAAATGACCTTCATTTAGGATTCTCCCCTGGAGATCCAACCTCCGCCACAATGTTTCATCTTCTGATAGCCTTTTTAAGCGTTTGCACGTCTGGGCCACTCTTCCCATCGCTTGCTTAGGGAGCCATTTGAAGACTCTGAGGATCTGAAATGAAAAAAAAAAAATTTTTATTACAGTTAAATTTAATGAATTACTTTTTAATTAATACTTCTGGTTCCTTAAAATTCTATTTAATCGTCAGTATTCTAAAATTAATTATTTATTTAATAATTAATTATATTAGACCTAACCATTTCATCAGGCAAGACGCTAAAATTATCAACGCGTTGAGTGCTCAGTCTGTTGATTCGGAATTGGAAGAAATTCGGGATGGACGGATTGAAAGCTCCATTATTGAAGTCATTTGAGGTAGACATTTCCGTTAATTTACCCGACTCTTCCTTCGATTGACAGTCAATTTCCATCATCCGCGATTTAGGGGGAGCAATCTTCCCATGCGAAACTAATTTACTAAATGTGCAGCACGTGTGTGCACTTTTGAGAGATTTATTCTGTTGTGTGTACGGGGACAGGGGAGCCAGCCCTTCCTTCTTGCAGATATCTGCCAGAGACTTCTCCGAAAAGGAATGATAAGACCATCTAATTAAAAAAAATTAATTAATATAAAAAAATTGTTGAAGTAAATGGAATTAAAATTAAAATAATAACTACAAAATTCTCTGAAAATAATACAATTCAACACGTGCGCATTCAACTTTTCCCCCCTGTAATTTTGTATTTGATAATAAATAATAAAATCCACCAACGTTATGGAATACCAAATATACGATATCAACTCAATATTCCCACCACTCAAGATAAGGAGATTAGATTAGAAGAGAATTATTTATTTTATTTTTAATTAATACGAAGCAACAACGTTTCGTGAAGCGAATCCACAATAAACAACCAGAGCACAAATTAATGAAAAGCGGAAGCGAATTCTAATCAAATGTAAACAACAAATGTAGTTTATCAGCAGCTGTTTATCAAATTATAAAAATAATACAAAAAAGCTTAACAAATGTTTCTAATGGAAATTGAGCGGAGGAGATATTAATTTAATAATTGGACAAACAAAATATATATTTTATTATGGGAGCTAAAATAAATACAAAAATTGATACAAAAATTAATACAAAAATAATTACAAAAATTAATACAAAAATTAACACAAAAATTAATACAAAAATAATACAAAAATAATACAAAAATTAATACAAAAACAATACAAAAATATATACATAACATTATTTACACAAAAAGCCAAAACAAAAATCAACAAAAATTTGAGACCAACAAATCAATCGAAAAACTCAACCGGATCAGGAAGCAAAGCAAACGACTCACAAGCTGCCCCCAAAAATCAACAAAAATAAAACCAATAATGCTATTTAAAAAATACAGGAAATAAAGCAGGAAATTAATGATATTCACAACAAATTGCTTTTTTTAATTACAAGGGGAACTTGACGAAAAGCATCCAAAGCCAATTTTTAAGGACTAATAGAAGACTGGCCGTCCGGATTTCCCTCCTTTCCTCATCCCTAACAATAATAACAACAATATAATAAATAAAATTAATTAAATAAAAATAAAATACACAACCAAGAATAAAAACATGAATTATTCCCACAAAAAAGATTTCCATAAAAATTATTATTTATTTATTTAAAAAAATCCCTTGTTCCAAAATTTAATAATAATATTCCAGCCGTTACCCACCCTCGCGCGCCAGAATCCCGCCGCCTTCACAAAGCTCCCTGTACAAAATCTCTGGACATATTTGTTTTGCATTAAAATAAATCTCCCTCCATGGAATTACATATAGCAAAAGCATCCTTAAAAATTATTTAATTATAATTTAATTAATAATAAAATTAAAATCCAAAAAAAAACATATTCCCGTTGTATATTTTTAGGCGCGTAATGCTATAAAGCGTTATGTCTCGGGGCAATGTTGTAATTTCTGTAAAATAGAAAGTTTCTGGACAAAATAATTTTTTTTACCTCTTTCTAGGGAAGAACTCTTCCGTCTTTTTCTTTTTATTCGGATGATTTTTATTATTATTATTATTACTGGCGCCGGATAATTCTGCTGCTGAAGAATTAGAAGTTTGGCAAGGCATGCTGACTCGTCGGGCTTCGGCTGTTTTGTTGGAGGTGAAAGATTCTTCTTCCCCTGCCCTTCTCTTATGGCTCATCTTTCCGTCGGGACTAGTGAAATGTGACTGGCCTCAGAGTTTGTCCATAAGAAATGCACGGGGACTCTCCACAATGCTAAATTCCTATTCTCGCTTCTGCTGCTGCTATGCTATGCTACGAATTTAATTCCCTTCTCTTATTATTCTGCTGCTGCTGCTCTTGCTGCTGCTGGCGCCTTTTCCATACAAAATCCCTGATTGGGGCGGAGTCTTCTTTGTCCGCCTGGCATGGACCAATGGGGAAAATTCCCGTGGCCAATCGCCTAAAAGAGTTGCGTACTTGCCCGCATTAGGAAAGTTTTGAATCTGTTGGTGGGAGGAATCCTTTGATATTGATAGACAGAGGCGTGAAGGGTATATTAGACTAGCAATATGCCCGTTGATCTCATGTGGAAATTATATTGGGGCAAAAGTTTTGGAGAAATTTTGTTGTAAATTATTTTGTGATAATTCAATATAATTGCATAATAAAAGCAAAATTGAGTGAAATTTTGGGGTTTTCGTAATATTTATGCTTGAAATTTTTGCTTGAAATTTATGTTTGTAATTTATGCTTGAAATTTATGTTTAAAATTTATGTTTGAAATTTATGCTTGAAATTTATGCTGAAAACTTTTTGAATGTAGGCTCAAGATTGTTTAAATTTAGGCTGAAAAATTTTTAATTTATGCTTAATTTTGTCGTGAATTTCAAATGTACTTTATATTTTAGACTGTCCCAATTTGTATTTAGCAGTAGCTTAATAATACGTAACACTACTAGGAGTGACAAGTGTATCCGTCTAAATTCCGTATTTGTCTATAAAAACTAATTTCATTGATATATACAAGAAATTAAAGCAAAATTTTGACGTTGCTTAAAATGCATTTTTGCAATGTATTTAAATGGACAATTAAAGCAGTTTGTATTTTTTTCGGAAGAAAGTTCATTTTGTATTTTGCAATATTCGTATTTGTGTTAGATGGGAATAATAAATTGTATTTTTGTAAATTTATTTTTTGAAAATTATACTTTTGTTGGAAAGGAAATGCATTTTGTAACGTGCATTTAGAAAGCGTGAATAAAATGTGGTAAAAATCATCATTATTGGAAGCGGAAAAAAACTTATTATCCATTATCAACAATAAACGAACACAGAACTGCAGTCACACTTTAACCGCGTACGTCTCCAGGAATGGGCTCATAAGTACATACATTGCTCCAAAAAGCTGAGGCCCTGGCCCTACAGACAATAATCAATAATAAAGAAGGGGTCTTTTCCCGCCTGATTAAGTTTGAATGGTCGCATGTGCACCATAATTTTTTGTCAGCTCTCAACTATTGAAGGAGTTTTACTATTGGCAAAATCAAAAAAACAATGAAACAATGAAGTCTAATATTACTCATTTAGGCCCACGAGAATCTCATTAACTTGTTTTATCTAACGGGAAAGCTGATTTACTCAAAGGTTGTTTTCCATAGCCTGGTAAGTCAAGAATGGATACACGACAGAGTCCCAAGATCGCTGCGGAAAATCCTACAGAGCTGTCTGAGGTAAACATTAACGTAAGTGTTGCTAAAATACATTGATTTTTGTAATTTATGCAGAGTGGAGTACAAACTTTGCCCCAGGGTTTCAGTAATGCACTTCAAGTTTCTGAATATGTTTTCATTTTCATTTATGATTTATATGTAAGAACCAAATTTAGTTTTATACCCAAATACATAGTGCATTGTATAGTCAATCTCAATTATCCAATTTCATAATGCATGTAATGGCTTCGGCTGCGTATCGGAATATAAACCAAAATTCAATGAGAACACAAGGAAATAACGCTTATTGAAACTGGTCAAGAACTTTGACCAGGAAACAAACATAATTCCACAAAAACTAAATTTTTCCCTTAAAAGCAAATGGGATAAAAGTAAAACTAGAAAGGTCCACAGCGTTCTTACCCATTTGCTGACATAGGAACTAAAACTACGAATTGATGGTATTGCCCCACTATGTATAAGTTGTGGGCAAAAGTTTCCGCAGATCGTACTTCCAATGTTTGGAATATTTATTTGACTCTAAATGGTAATGCCGTGTACATAAATATTTATCAGGAAGAGGATGAAGAAGAGAACGCGAGGAAAAGAGTGGAGGAAGTCTTGGCAAATACTCTGGTAAGCACATTGTTAACCAACATTTATTTCCTATTTGTGTTACTTTTTATTTTTAAATTTTGAGCTCGGGTGTGACTAATTGTAGCTGTACGCTGGAGTGTTTTTATTAAATACTCGCCCGAAATAACTTTTTATGACCACAATAAGGCAATCACCAGAAATTAAATTCAAAATTATAAAAACACAGATATTCAAGCACATCTTGAGGCTCCTTGAACGAGATGAATTAATGCTTCTAACATCGTTTGTCAGCAAGTATTGGAATTTCTGGTCTCGTGAAGTTCTACGAGAAAAGTATTGTTTATTCGCAAACCCAGCAAGAGCCGCCCCTGGATTACATTCCTCGACTTATTTCATTCCAAATTGTCCCATTTATTCACGTTACAATGAAATAATTGAAAAGAATTCCCAAAATTTACTTTACAGTCCCTGCGAGGTCCTTCAGAATTTCAACAACTTTTTAGGGAACTCCTTCAGCGTTCCCTTCAGAGGTCTCACTATTTATGTCTGTGAACAGTCAGATCATAAATGCATTTCAGATGACTCTGCTACCAAACTAACGAGCAACATCCTCAACAAAATCAATATCGAGTTTTTGAACATTGGCTGGGATCCAGAATCCAAATGCATTATGACAAGGAAATGTTTGAAAGAAATTTGGGAATCAACATCAACATCCCTTGCAGATTTGCGCCTTAGACATATCAGCGAATGTAATGTCCCAGAAGTTGAACCCGATTCTACATTTGCGGAATTCTTTAACATAGACCCAAAATCAATGTATTTGCCGAACTTTAGACGGCTGTACTTAACGGGTTACTTTAAGTGTGGGTTTGCAAATGTCATCCGGGAATTTGTGCAAGCATCACCACGTTTACCGGAACTTGAAGGTACAATCCCGGCAGCGGGCTCGAGTATAATTGTGGAACAAGATTTAGTACAATTCATACGAGGTTTTGAATATTCTCCGAAAAATTCACAAATTGAAGATGGATTAACATTTGCCAAACAGTTTCCTAAATTAAAACGCTTAAAAATTTTAACATCATTTGAGCCTTGTTCTTTAGAAATTGCTTCAGGATCGCCTATTGTGGTGGACAAAATTAAATTTACTTTGGGCTTATTGCTTCAAAGCAGTAGCACGACTTTGAGGTATTTGGAGATGTCCAACATGGATTTGTTATGGTTGACAGAGCGTGGCGATTTCCCAGAATTGTCCGGATTGATGAGCTTGACACTGCTGTTCTGCGAAAGGGAAAATTTGGGTGCTTGGCAAGAGGAATATGAACGCTTACGACAGATTAATTGGAGCAAACAGTTTCCAACCTTACAACAATTCAAAGTTGGATCGAGGCCTAAACTTCCTCCGCCGATTAGAGATGTTTATGAAAACAAATGCTTCTGGAAACAATCTTCTGAATTCACTTGCGAGACTGTAACTACATTAGAAATTGTTCACCATCAGTTTTACGACGAAATTATGATTATGATTACAGTATTTAAAACATTGTTTCCTGAAGTCAGGGTGTTACGTTTGACCAATCCAGCACTTTCTCACCCAATCCAAAATAATGCAGTGAGTGTAATATGGACTGCATGGGAGAACTTGGAAGTTTTGGATACATGGGATGTTTGGTGTAATAGTTATTATACCGTTAGTTCATTACTGGGAATTTCAGTAACAGAAGCAAGATATTTAGTGGAGACCTCTGCGATTTCTGATTCACTGGAGATTGTGCCGTCACAACCTGGACTAACGAATTTAAAAAGTAACATAGCTATTCTTGCCATTACAATAACAACGCTTAATTCTGTATACGTGTTTGGTACCCAATTATTAATCCCTATTGTAAAGGTTTATGGTTATTTCCTGTTAAAGTCTGTTTAAATTATACATTTTGGTGTCCTATAAATTGTCCTTGGAGATATCTATAAAAAATCTATACATAGATATAGCTACCATATACCTGCTTTTGTAGCAGACTAAATACACTTCTAAAAAATCGGTGCCTCTACGTTCTACTTTTTTGTCATCAACCTATTATACTCTAATTTTTGGCGAAAAGAATCTTCTACATCTATATTTTCTCAGCAAAAGGCAAAACTGCCAACATTTTGTACATATTCGGTTATGTTGCAAAATTTAACCTGTTTAGACCTTTATGTCCATTGTATTTGTTAGTAAAACCCTAAATAATCCTATGGTAATTATTTTCCATTTCTCTGGACTTACCTGAATAATTAGCACAAAAATAATTACTTTCATTTATATTTGTTGCTATGGTTATGCTTTTTGGTGCAAAACGCAATAATTAGAATTGAATACCCTATTACTGGTTTTTGTCATTATTGTAGCTCAGATTACACAACTCCTTATTTTTATTTGTTTTTGTAGAACTGAAAATATTATCCATGGAAAGCGGTTTGCACTTTGGACAATCAGCAATCGATGTCTTCAAACCTCTCGTTGAGAACAGTATAGATAAACGTCTACCTTATTTGACAGGGAAAATCAAATTCAGGAACATTTCCTTACATCTAAAGAGGGTCTCACATTCATGTTCCAGAAGGAGAATTGTCTACCTCCATACACTATTTCATCCATTCCTATTCACAAACTATACCATTCAGAGTATGTCGCCTCTTCGTCCGTAACGGTCCGCTCCTCCGTAAAAATAATCCTTGAACCAATGGTTCTCAGTTTCAACTTTTCGAGTTTCCGGAGCAAAGTTGAATCTCGCGCACAAGGTTAGTGCGAATAAATGGACTGTTGAGGCTCCAAGGATAGTTTCATTCTTGACGACACTATCCTTGTGCTTCGCTCCGTATCAAAATTCTGACTGTTAATGAAAGTTTACGGATCCGGATGATAATTGGCTTACGGATGACGAAATCCGCTTTCGTACAGTTTTTGATCCGTATCCGTAAGGAAATTGTGACACCCCCTTAATGCGATAACTACCGTAAAATTGCATGATTGTGCAAATGCTATGGTAAGTAGGTAATAGGTTTCCTTCTTAAATTATAACACAATACAAGCCAGAATTTAGAGTTTCGTTTGAAATTATTGATTGCAGGTAAGTATGCAGCTTCATCAGCTCCAGCTTTGCAAGTGATGTAAAATTTATCACTTGATTACTTTGCCGAAAGGGTTGAGGGTTATTGATAAAAACTGTCAATATATCTAAAAAAAATACATCAATTAAAAAATATCGCAATAATTTGAATAAATGTAATGTCGTAAGTCGTAATATTAGGGAAAAATTACGTACATTAATGTAAATAATATGTAGCTGTGTTTAAACAATTTTAACTCTATGAATTATGAGTTGCGATTATTTAGATTAGGACATTTAGTATGTATATGTAACTTGTAGGTACCTTTACGATATACATTGGTGATCACAAAATTTATTTTTTCTCGAAAGTTGGATTTCGATGGGATCAGGTATCAAAATGTTTGTAAGAATAGCTTCGTAGTAGCAAAATAACATTTGGAGAGTAACATCCCGTCGTATCTCAAAAAGGTTCAATTTTAGTACAATTTATAAATGTATGCACGTAAATGTTTTCTCATGTTACAATTACACGCGATAACAAAAATATAAACACGTTTCATCCATTAACAAAAGTTTAACAATGACATAGTTGTATTGTATGCCAGAATTAATCACAATTTTGTAATATGAACACACATTCTTGGAAAATACTACATGTCCCATTTAAGTGAATGTAAAGCATATCTGCATTTCCATGAATTTATGAATTACTTTTTAGTTAAAATAATGATGTCACTCTGAAATTTTGGATTGTAAAATTAAATGGAATGACTTACACTAATACTTGGGCAGATTTTTTCATTTATTATTTTATTTCTAAACACCAGCGTAAAGTTCATTTATTCAGGAGAGAGACGTACATATACGTATAAATTTTCACAAAAGACTCTAAGCCCGTTACGCTGTTGCAGAACCGGACACCTTTTTATATATGAATAACAGCCATACGATCGGCTTCAAAATTTCTCGTTTTAATAGTAAATCTTCAATTGACCAATAATTATTCTATATTGTGGTATTACTTCTTACACACTTGCCGACAATTTGATACGAAAATAAAAAAAATTAAAACAAGCATTCATGGATGAATATCTGGTAACTGTATAGTCACATTTCAGCCGCTTATATTTCTAGGCCATCGCTTTAAAACGTTGGCTCCGCAGAGTCAAGATACTCCACTTTCAACTTCACCACCTGAAGTATTTTCAATTTGCCTAGTAATTTTGACCGGATATCTTTTAAGATTCTTGAGGGGACGGATAGTGTTGTAACTTTGACGGATCTTTGTTTGTTTTTGTTTTGAATTTGGTACAACAAAACAAAATCTAGAAATTGCTTTGTTGTAGAAAACAAAAAAACAATTTCTAAAAATATGGCTTTTTTGAAAAAAATAATATTTCAGATAATCTACATGCATACTTTTGCATCATTGCTAAAACCTGGAAAATAAAATTTGTGGCAATTTTTGAATTTGAATTTTTTGAAACAAAAGATTTTGTTTTGTTTTTAGAAACAAAATCAGGTTTGTTTATTGTTTTCTTCAAAAAACAAAACAAGTTACAACACTAGAGACGGAAGTGCAAAAAGTTGTATAACATTCTATCAGAGATAGATACATCTATACCGCGGGTGGAGATGCAAAGAAGGATATTGCACTCGGGGTGCAAGATGCTATAAGTCCAAATTTCTTAAATACATGATGTTAGAACCACCATCATTGTAAGTGCAAGATGTTATAACTCCAACAATTCCATTAAGATTAAAGTATTCTCTATAATCTATGTAATGCTGTGTAAATGAAAGACGAAAATCTATTTTTGGCGGTTATAACATCTTGTACTTAAAATTTAAAAATGCTTCTGGATAAAAGTTTTATGTTCCAATGCTTTTTAAATGCAAAATTGAAGTTATAACACTTTGCATCAATATGATGAGGAATATAACATCTTGCATTTAAGAAATTTGGAGTTATATCATCTTGCACCTCAAGGAGTGATATCTCCATGTGAGCCATGTGAGAGTAAATGCAAGATGAGGTATCCACCAGTGATTCAGAAGGAATATTATGTATAATTGTGTAAAATACTGGAATAATTTGTCTGACTCACTACGGCTACCTAATTTAAATTACAGTGCCTTTGTTAAAACTCTGAATAAGGATATCGTCTCATCTCGTAATGATGGTATCACCTAATTGTATATTGTAGTCTTTTCTGTATTGGTCATGACGCGGTTTAATTTTTGACTTGTTTTTGGTATGACTTTGACATTGTGTGTCCAGAATGAAAACCGATACTTTGTATTGATTCTTTTGACATGCGCCTTTTTGATTTAATAAAGCTGAACTAACTAACTAACTTCAGTGCAAGATAGGATATCACGTGTAAATTGCAGTAGAAACAAAACGGAATGAGCTTGCATTGAAATTTGTCAACTTTAATACAAGACAATTGTTTTGTGGAATTATCCCATGCTTTGTATTTCAAGATTTTCAAGTGTTGGTGGATGCCCTTTAAGTTAGACGCACAAGGGCACCGCATAGCCCCTTTTGCATCTCCGCCAACGATATACATAGTAATTTATGTCAAATTGCATACAAAATATTGTTATTTATTCGAAAATTTAGTCCTTGTTTTGGTTGAGCCAACTCAAGTGTTAAATCACCCTGCATAGGCCTCAATTTCAATACAAAAAAGAGAGTTAATCTCCTTTGCCACAATGATACTCATACAAAGTTTCCCTTCTATTACACGATAAGGAATCAAGTTTACAAACAAGATTCAAATAATTACAGATTCATTTTGTCTCCCATACCATAACGTGTGTGAGCCGGTACAAAATTACTGTATGTACATGGACAATTTCCTGCAAAATGCTCTCTGGTTTTAATTATTCCATATATATATGTACATATAGAAATTCTTTGTAGACTTTGCAGCCTGATGTTACTCACGATGAAGATAAAGAATGATGAATAAATAAAGAAGATGAATAAAGCAAAAAGGTGGCTAATGTTATATTAAAGATATATTAAAGCAGTTGGTTGGTTGTGTTAATAATTCACATTTAAATCATTTAAAATATTACATCAGTGGTTTATCATTTATAATGGTGACGCTAAGGCTACACGATACATATGTATAACTCCTTCCTGCATGAGGGTTTGTATGTACTATAGGCATGATATTATAAATAAAAACCCGAAAATTGTAATTAATTACCTGCGTATGTATGAAGTTTAAAAATATACAATAATTCACCAAATTCTTTTTATAAAATAATAAATTTTTAATTATTACAAATTAATCCCCGTGATATAATTCAATCAAAAGTCAGCGAATTAAAATAAAATGCATTCATGTGCACAAAATTTTAAATTTTAAAAATTGGACAGATAATTTCAAGGGCAATAGCATAGTAAAAGGATAAAAGGACAACTATTCTGAATTCTGACTACAAAAACATACTCTAATATAATAACATTTACTTAATAGTAACTAACTTAATATTATATTTATTTTGGAGCTTCGGAAAGGATTTTCCCATGTTAAAGGCCATCTAACAGTTTTAAATGGAGATGACGATCTGATGGAAGGAAGTTCGAAATACACGTGCATTCCACATTGTTCTACTTCTTCTTCCATTCTTCCATGTATATTTCCTAGATAGAAGAATTTTTCATTTTACTTTAAAAACCAAACTGCAAATTAAATAATTTTTTGGTTTGATTTGAATTTTTAGAAGGTGAGACTAAATATAAATTACATATATTATAGTGTTATGATAAATTGTTTTATTTTAATTTGTCATAAAAGTTTTGATTTCAAAAACGTTGAAGTAACTGATGATGAATGATGATGACATTTTAATTTAATTGTAATACAATAATTAATTAAACGGCTATTTAAAACAATTTTCAAAATGTAACTTTTTATGATTTGATTCGTTTTTTTATCTTTGTAAGCTTACAAAAATGTCGTTTGTACAAGATGGATAATATTTATAAAAAATTATTGTCTTATTTATACGGAAAACATGATTTTTTTTTTAATTTCCAACAAACTATTAATTTCCTCCACAGGTGTAAAAACAAAAACTACAGCTGGAGGCATTCTGATCCAAAAATGTTGTACCTAATCGGTCTTGGGCTAGGAAGTGTCAAAGACATCACGGTGAAGGGTCTGGAGATTGTGAAGAGATGTGAAAAAGTTTATTTAGAGGCATACACTTCAATATTGGTAGATGGAAAGGAAGAAATGGTAAAAAGAGCATTCTAAACATTTTTTTAATCATTACATTTCATCGTTAGTATTATGATTTAATTATGGCAATGATTTGTAGCTTCCTGGAGTGTTTTAATTATTAATGATGTATAATGTATATGATTTAATATTTATTTTAATTTTGAAACAAATATGTAGAAATTTTTGGAAACGAATTTCAGGAAGAATTTTATGGACGAGAAGTAATAGTTGCTGACGGAGAGCTGGTGGAACAGGGAGCGGATGGAATATTAAATGAAGCCAAGACCCGGGAAGTTGCTTTCCTGGTCGTTGGCGATCCCTTCGGTGCTACAACACACACAGATATTGTTCTTCGGGCGAAGCAGCTAGAGATTCAAGTCCAAATTGTTCATAATGCGTCCATTTTAAATGCTGTTGGGGCTTGTGGTCTGCAGGTTATAATTTAATTAATAAACTTTTAAAATTTATCATCATATTATATAATTTTTACAAGATATTTTTGGTAAATATTTAAAGCTTTCACCGCAGAGAAATGAAGTCGGATAACCATGATCTGTTGAATCTACATTTTACAATATTAGTTTATTTTGGTTTCTTAACATTTCTGTAATATATTGCTTTAACAGCTGTACAGTTTTGGAGAAACTATTTCAATACCTTTCTGGACTGATACATGGAAGCCCGACAGCATCTACGACAAGATCGAAGAGAATAAAAAACGGGGTCTGCATACGCTTTGCCTTTTAGGTGGAAATAAAAACTAGTTTTTATTATTTTAATTTTTTAAATTCTATTCTTAATTCGTAACAAATACTTTTGGATATCCTATCTAACCTGAATTTAAAATTTATTTTATTTTCAAAATTTAATTTTTTCAGATATTAAAGTGAAAGAACCGAATTTGGACGCAATGATGCGCGGAAAGGTCCAGTACGACCCTCCAAGATTCATGACAGTTGCTCAAGCTGCTGGACAGTTACTAGAAATTATTGGATCACGACAGAATTCGAGTTAGTATTGCGGATAATATATGCATATCGTAGGTGGAGATGCAAAGTGGGCTATCTCAATATGGGAGAACCGTGATCGTAAATGCAGGTGAAATATCCACCACCGAAACATTGGAGATAGCCTATTTTGCAACTCCGCCGACGCGACGATATGTTTAAAATTAATTACACGTTTAGTTCGGCAATGAAAAAATAAATTAGTATATTTATTTATGTGGATGTAATTTTTTTTTTTTATTTCAGTATTAACTCCAACTGATCATTGTGTCGGAGTTGCCCGAATAGGAAGTCCAACACAGAAAATCATTTGGTGTACTTTGGAATCGATGTCGAACGAGGATTTAGGTCCACCACTGCACTCCGTTGTAATACCTGGGAATTTGCATCCTTTGGAATCGGATTACTTGAAAGAATTTTCATTATAAAAATAAATAAAAATCATACATATTTTATTTTTATTTCAAAATAATTGTAAGTATTTAAAAATAAATAAAAATAGTAATAAATATATTCTTTTGATGTCGAAAGAATTTCCATTGTAAAAGTAAATGAAAATTATAAATATTTTATTTTGATTTTAAAATAGTTGCCATTATAATATAAATATTATTGAGGAATAATATAATAATAACAATATTTAAAGTTTAAATGGAAATAATTTTAATGAAATTGATATTATTTACCTATAGTGTATTTCTTACATCAAATTATTTTTGATTTATTTTTTATGACCTAAAAAGTTTTTATATAATTATAACCATTAAACCATTATATTATAAGTAGATAAAAATAAAATATTAACTAAACAAAAATTGGAGAAAGTCATTGAGTTTGCACATCTGTATCAACGAAACATGCCGCGGGAAATTTAAAGAAATGCATGTTCAGGCCTTGCCATCATGCCATGCTGCCAGCCAGGTTCTCCAATGAAACAAAAATGTAATGCAAATTGCCACCGCCAGCCCAAGCGAAAGCACATTTATTCAGATTCACACGATCTTCTAATCTGGAAGTTAATTTTTCAAGTTAATTTTTGAAATATCTCAATAATTTCCGAATTCCTGGAGTTTAACGACAAAATGGCTGTGAAACCGAAGAAAGGAGCCAAGTCGGGCAAGAAATTGGGAAAAAGTCCGGCGCCGGTAATCAAAGCTATCAAGAAGGTCAAAAAAATTGATGAGGTAAATTTTTATTATTTATTTTGTCATTTATTTTTTCATTTATTTTATTATTTATTTTGACATTTATTTTGTTATTTATTTTATTATTTATTTTGACATTTATTTTATTATTAATTTTGTTATTTATTTTGATATTAATTTTATTGTTATGTTATTATTTATTTTATTATTTATTTTGTTTATTTTATCATTTATTTTTATTATTATTATTTATTTTGTTTATTTTATCATTTATTTTTATTATTATT